>PISX010030977.1:0-18007 GCA_004024625.1 Mellivora capensis
ATCTGAACGTTCCCTTGCACAGATCAGCGGCTAGCAGGGACTTCTCCGGGAATGAATACAAATTTTGCTTTGAAGTCAAACATGGCCCCGTGTGGGGTCAGGGGATGGGTCTGACACTGCAGGAGGTCTTGGGGTGAGTGGGGCCTGTGTCTGGAGCAAGGGCCAGCTCCACAGCGGCGCTCAGTGCAGCCTTGCAGGCAGGACTCGGGCACAGCCATCCCCACTGGCCTATCCCGGCTGCAGCGTCCTGAGGAGTTGAGTGTGCCTTGGGGGTTCTGCAGACACCCAGCCTTAAGCCTGAGACCACCAGGTCTCTAACTTCCTCACTGAAAGCCTGGTACTCTCTCCAGGGAAAGCGATCCAGGTGTCAGGCCCCCCAGCCACAGCAAAGCTCAGGGACCCTTGGCTGGAGCCCACACTGCCCGGCCCCATGGCTCCGGAGGACCTGCGGCAGGAAGGAGGGCCACTGAGGCAGGAGGGCAGGCTGCTGGGGGGAGCTGGTGCTCCCAGGTGGGGACACGAGGCCCGTCCATGATGAGACTCATAGGGACATTTCAAGGACAGCATCCGCTTATTGTTGTGGGAAGTCAGGGCCGATGGGCACCGCCCTAGCCTGCGCTGCGCCTGGTGGGACTTGTGTTTGGGGACCTGGCCTGGGACATCCAGCCTGGCGAGGATGGATAGGGCTCCCGGGAGGGACGTGCACTAGCAACCCTCCTTCTCCTGGAATCTTGTCTCGGCCAGCCGCCCCTCCCTCACCCCGAGTGATAACAGGGCTGGCGTCCCAGACACGTGCTCGAAGCCCCCGCTGTCCCTTTCACTGGGAACCCCACATAAAACGCAGCCGCAGGGACGCCGCCAACGCAGTGAGACACAGCAATGCATCATGACCTCGAGCAATTACCCCAGTGTCCCCGACCCTGCGCCTCACAGGCTTGGCCTCCGGGGAGACACCAGGTCCTTGGAGCAGACCCCGCCCCCAAAGCCACATCACCCTTGGTCCCACCCCCAAGACCTGGTCTTCCCTAGCCTCATCCCCAAGGCCCTCACCGGCCCCGCCCTCTCTGGCCACCACAGGCTCCGCCCTCACAGGCCCTGCGCTCCCCCCCCACCCACCGTGGGCTCCAATGGGGAGGAGTTGGAGGGGAGTGGGGAGCCGAGACCTGGAGAGGCTGGACGGAAGGATGAAGGACGAAGGGCCGGAGGCAGTGAGACGTCCTGCTGGGGTAAACACTGCACGGGGCGCAGTTTAAGGGTCGGTGCAGCCCCCGCCCTGAAAGCCACCCTGGACGCCCTGCTTGAGATAGGGGTGCCTCAGAGGCGGGGGCAAGGCCTCTGTCCTGGGTCAGACTTGGGGTGACCTCAGCCAGCGACACCCTCCAGCCACACCCTCCCCCAGCCCCACCTTCCCCCTACTTGCCCCCCCCCAGCCCCCTATCCCTCCCTCCACGGCCCTGCGGCCCCAGCAGGCCTCCTCACCTGACCTCCTCCCACAGCCCCTGCAGGCCCCAGCACACAGGAGCCAGGCCAGGTTCTGGGTCCCCGCTGGGAGCCTTTGCCCCGCTGTCCTTCCTCACAACGTCCCTCACTCCTCAGCTCCTCCCAGGCTCCCGGCACAGCCGCCTGAGCCCTCTGCTCCCTAGTGGGCAAGCTCCCCAAGCTCGGGGTGCCCTGGCCTCAGCACAGCTTGGGAACAGAGCGCTCCTCTGACCAGACCCTCCCCACGAGGCTGGCGCCCCTGCAGAGGCCAAGGGTCAACTCTTTCCAGGAGGAGATGCTCTCAGGACGCCTCGGCCCACTGCTCACCACCCTGTCTGGTTGCCGCTGCTGTTAGGGTCATTGGTATCGCTTTGGGGGACAGTGCGATGGCTTCAGAACCCTCGGGGAGTGAGGGAAGGAGGGACCAGAGGGAGGACCCAGAGCCCAGATGTGGGCTGGGGGGAGATGGACATTTGGGGCAGCCACAAAACAGCCCAGAGAGGGCCCCCCACATTGCTCCTGCTGCTTTCAGAAGGGAGGCCCAAGAAGTGTCTGGAACGGGGGACAGGGGCTCAGACGGGCAGGGGAGGGGAGGCCCAGGGTTTTAGCCGCCCTGGCCAGTCCAGCCCTGGGGCCCAAGTCTGGCGTGGCCTGCGGCTGCCTTTGGACAAAGGCTGTGAGAGGTGGTCCGAGGCACCCTCTACCTGAAATGGCCACATAAACATTAATTAGCAGAGGTTAATATATAATTCTGAACCCCATGGGGATCTCACCAGCTCCAGAGCTATTGTTTGATAAAGGTTTAATGAGAAGAAGGAGGGAAACACAGATAAGAGCGGGCTCTCATTGTGAGCGGCATCAAGGTCAGGGTGGGAGGAGTCGGCGGGCCCCAGGGAGCCCCCCAGTGCTGCCCCGGCCCTGGGGCCCCACTCATGGCAGCACCCAGCCTTGTCCCGGTCTCTGGGGCACTGTCTCGGCACAGGGCGTTATTGACTGTTTCGGGGGTGATTTTATTCTTCCGATTTTGTATTTACATCCCCTGTCCAGGGCTGCGGCCTTGACAATGGGCCTGTTTGCACAGGTTCCCCACCCAGCCCCAGCAGCCCAGGCCTTCCCAGGGCTGTGGTTCTCCGTCTTGGCTGACAGACAGCCATCCTGGGAGGCAAGGTCAGGGAGCGACTGGGTGGGCACAGAAGATTCCTTTCTTACAAACAGGTGAACGTGGCACAGGTGAACGTGGGTTTGAGGTGAGAATAGGCTGTGCCACAGACGGGCTCACCTCCCGGCCTGTCCCAAGTTCGGGGGACGTGGCGCACCGCCCATTGACGGCCCGGCCGTCCGCAGGGGGCGGGGGAGCTGACTCAGTGCCAACACCTGCTCTTCCCCAGAATGACCCTCCAGGGCGGGGTCGGGCACTGCGGGTGGGGCCGCAGCCTTCCAAGTAAGTGGGAACGATTCAGGGGCCCCTGTCCCCAGCCCCACCCTCCGCCTCTGGTTGCTCCATCCACACAGGGACTCTGTGCCAAAGCCGGGTGTCCTCTCCTGCGTCAAGGCCACGGCTCTCCCCTCACCCTTCCGGGAGGCGGGCAGAGCTCCCCGAGCCTCTGGGCCCGGCCGCCCTCAGATGAGCTGGTATAGGAGGAACAGTGGCGGGTGAGCCGTGTGCACGCATGTCTGCCAGGGAACGGTTCACGTGGGCTCGCTGCAGGCGCACCCCAGCCTAGGGCCCTGCCCCAAGACATGCAGAGCTCCTCGTGCCCAGTTTCGGGGCACACAGATGTACCGGCTTTGTTTCCGACATCCGGTTGCAGTCTCGAGGACGGCTCTCCAGGAAGACGTATTTAGTGAGCTGGGTCCCCACCTGCTTGCCTTTGTCTCCTGGGCGGTGGCAGGTGGACAGTGCCAACTCTGGGGGCACATTTGGGGCTTAGCATGGGGGCGGTGTGGGGGTGAAGGGAGCTGGGCGTGAGGAAAACCCCAGAGCAAGGCCCCAGGAGAAGACCTTCGAGTGTGCGCAGTTTCTAGCCAAGCAGGGCTGTCACACAAATCAGATCTCACCCTAAGCGTCACGGTGTCAAGACAGCAGCTCTGGGGGCGCCTGTGTGGCTCCGTGGGCGCCTGTGTGGCTCCGTGGGTGAAAGCCTCTGCCTTCGGCTCAGGTCATGATCTTAGGGTCCTGGGATCGAGCCCCATATCGGGCTGTCTGCTCAGCAGGGAGCCTGCTTCCCTTCCTCTCTCTGCCTGCCTCTCTGCCTACTGTGGTCTCTGTCTGTCAAATAAATAAACAAAATCTTAAAAAAAAAAAAAAAGAAAGAAAGAAAGAAAGCAGCTCTGGATGTTGTCAGACATTTCATAATCAGTGGCCAGCCCCCTGCTGCAAGTCAGGAAGCCCTCTCTCCCGAGGAGCCCACCCCTGCCCCAGCACCTGTAGGCGGGGGGGTGGGGGCGTAGCTGGGGGCGCTCTGTGCCGTGGGGTGCCGTGGGCATCCGGGGGTAACTCAGTCCGTAGACAGGGAGATGGGGAAGGCTGAGCGTCGTCCTGGCTCTCACTCTCTTTCTTTGGAAACCTGCCGCATCATGGGAAGTAAGTTCCTGGATTCCTGGGCCTCCCCACTACTGCTGCCCCAAGCCAGCCCTCTTAGGCCTTTGCTTCTCCCGGCAGATGCCCCTGGAGCTGCAGTGCTGTCCAGCTGGGGCCTGCAGTCACGGTGTGCCGGGAAGAGGTGGCCGTTGGGGCTGGGGGCGTGCAGAGCACCCACTAGCAAGGGCCGCCTGGGCAAACCGGCCGCTGTGCTGTATTCTGGCTAAGCTCTGCCCTCACCTCACACCCGAGCAGGGGCTCTGCCGGGACCGTCCCAAGTGGCCTTCCGTCTGGACAGCCGCCCGCACCTGCGTTCACCGCTTCTGACACCGAACAGTGGTGGAGCCGGGAGGCTGCTGGTGTCGTCGCTCTGACGGGTGAGGCCCAGAAAGGTTCAATAAGTCCCCAAAGGCCACACGGCCGGCCTGTGGCAGGGGCAGGACTCCCCCAGACCCTCTCTCCCCACGAGCTGCCCCAGAGGGAGAGCGTCCGAGTGCAGGGCCATGGGGGGGGCCCTCCTTCTGCAAGGGTGTGATTTGTAGGGAATCGTGGAAGCCTTCAGCTTCCTTGCTTTAAAATGGGATTAGGAGGTGTAGCCGGTGGAGGCCAGACCAAGCTGCACCTGGGTTCCCATGGGTATCGGGTGAAGGCAGGGTGGGGCCGTGGCAGGGGTGGGCAGCAGCCAGACCTATTGTTATTTTTCTGTGTATTTAATACCCGATCTCCACATAGGGAAGTGGGGAGCAGAACAAGGGGCATATTCACTCCCTGACGGAGCCGGCCTAGTGCTCGGTCCGCAGCCTGACGGCCCCCTACGCTGCCGCCCGATGCTGAGCCCCGTGTCTCTGTCGGCCATGGGGTCCCGCGCGCCCCAGAGCACAGCGTGGTGTTTCTTGGTGGGTCTGTGTGAATACCACAGGCGGTTAAGTAAGGGCCACCTTGGTCCCGATCCAAACAGAAAAATCGGTGGACGCTCAAGAACCATGGGCGATGGCTCGCGCGGAGGAGCTGGGCCGGCCGCGAGCAGAGCGCTGCACGTTTGAGATGGCGTCGGAGTCCAGAATTACTGAAATCCAGTCCCCGGGCAACAAGATGCCAGGGAGGTGACGAGCGAGCCTCCTCTCCTCTCATTTTTCAGAGCTCGGGGGGTCTGCGGGCAGGCCTCTGCCCGGCCGAGGCTGCAGGGCCCCGGGGGCCCGGCTCTTACACAGGGCTGCCCCGTGCACATATCCAAGGAAAACAGCCCTGTTTTCACAAGCACACACAGTAAACGCAGGAGAGACTGAGCTTTGAAAATATTGTTCCTGAAATCCACACTCGTGGCTGGTGTGTGCTGGGGGCTTAGGCTGGGCCGGTGTCGGGTTCGGGACAGCAGCGTCCGCCCTGGGGCTTAGTTGAAGCCGGTCACAGTCACACGTGACCCGTGAGGAAAAACCCGACTTTATGTGTTCCCTCCCACCCCGGATCTCCAGGGCCAGCTGCAGGGGCCTTCCTGCCAGTGCTGGCCTGCCCCGGGGGGCTGCTGGGGGCAGGGGCACGGCTCCTGCACCCCTCACTCCTTCCACACCCTCCCCCGGGCCAGCACTCAGCTGCTGCTGGGTCCCCGGTTCTTCCTCAGGGTCACATTCCATAAACCCGGCAACTATTTCTGGAAAGAAGTCCTGGGCTGTACCCGACACGGCTGTGTCTCCTTTACGGTACAGGTGACCCCGGCCCAGCCAGGGTGGCCCAGGACAGCCTGTGGCCACAGGCGCCCTTGCTGCACATCCCCGGCTGGGTGCGGGAGGCTGTGGGCTCTGCCCCACGAGGTCTCAGGAGGGCGTGGTGACATGGGCCCTGGGGCAGATCCAGGTGGAGCAGGTCGTCTCTGGCAGGGGAGGCATGGAGGCCACAGGGGACACAGCTGGACTCCGAAGAGGCCCTTGGGCTCTGCTCTGAGCCTCTGTAACCTGTAGGGATGAGGAACCCCCAAATCCAATGCCCCACGTGGTCCTCGGGGTAAGGGACTCGGCATGCCTCCCCTCACCTCCTCAAGCTGGGCATGGGCATGTGAGAGTCCCAACCCAGCTGGTGCTCATAGGACCCGGGGACACCGAGGTTCCCCACGCATAGGGCAGGGCAAGAGAGAGCAGTGAGGGCCAGCAGTTACCTGCTATCTCTCTGTGCCTCTGTTTTCCCACCTGCAAAAAGGGAAGTGCACCCCGGGTTTCAGCATCCCCCAACCCCGCTTTCACCCTCATTTTACTGAAGGTGCGAAACTGAGAAACTGAGGCAGAGAAAACCCCTGTGCCCAGCTGCGCCCCATGGACCTCCAGGAGAGCCTGTGTCACGGCCAGCTGGTGAAGTGAGCACCCAGCAAGTCTCAGGGCCAGGGCCGGGGCCGCTGTGTTCCAGAGCCGTGCCGATGGCCCTGCAGAGGGTGGAGACTCACACTCACTGCCTCTGGGGACAAGTTGGGGACAAGCCCAGGGCTGCTGCCCTGTGGGTGTGGGGCCAGCAAGGTCTGCACACAGCTCAGCCTGGGGGAGGCGTCTGTGGGGAGACCCTGGTAAGGCCCTCGTGACACACTGTGTGCTGACGTCGTGTGTGAGGGGCCCCAAGGGGACAGGCAGGGGCGAAGCATCAGTGCCCGCAGAGCCTGGTGAGGAGCCCCAGCCGTGGCCATCTCCGCACCCTTGCCACCTAGAGGCCCTAGTTGGGGACAGTCCTATGGGACATGCACTCGGAGACGCCATTCCTAGCTTCCATGTCCTCTGGAATCCAACATGTATCCCGAGAGGGTAGGGTCCCCATCAGGGCCAAGGCTGGGGAGTCTGGGGGCCTGGAAATGAGCATGTGGACCACTGCCTCTCCCTCTGGCTCTGTCCTGACCTCTGACCCTTCCCCAAGGAGGCCAGAGGGCCAGTGCACGCTCCCTGACCTCTCCTGGCCTTCGGTCAAATGCCTGAGTCTTTAGGGACCAGACAGCCTCTCTCAGGTCCCCTCCTTCCAGCTGGGCTTCTCCAGGGTGCTTATTTCTGTTCTGGGCTGTTTCTCGCAAGGGTCGAGCAAGCAGGTATGCTCGGGCAAGTCTGGACCAACACGGGATGGCCCCCTGGGTGGGGGGTGCCTCCCATGTCAGCGGGACTGGGTGACAGGGACCAGGCCCGGAGGGGAGTTCCCCCGACCATCCCCAAGACAGGGAGAGAAGCTTATCCCCTGCGGTGTCCAGACCTTCCCTCCCATGGCTGGCTCAGGCCTGCCCGGGGCCATGAGGCTCGAAAGGCTCCCAGAGGCTGGGAGGTCCCAGTGAGTAGCGGGATGGGGGGGGCAGACTAGGTGGGACAGAGGCACTCCCAGGGTTGGGGGCCCCTCCTGCCTGGGCACCAGCGAGTCCCCCAGGCAGGGCCAGCCCCCTCCTGCGGGCCGGGCTGAGCCCTGTACCAGAGACACGGCAGTGGGCACAGGCTCACACACTTGCCGCTGAGCCCAGGGGAGCTGAGCGGGACAGCGGGTCCCTTTCCCCTGGCAGTCCCCGCCAGAGCGCTGGGAGCACAGCCACTGGCGGGGGCGGGAGCAAGCCCCTCCTCCTCTGTCCTCCTGAGGGAGGCCAGCCAGCTCCTCCGGGGGCAGGAGGGGGCTGGTGCGTGTGCTGGGACCTTGACGCTGTGCCCCAGGACACGGAGTCCCCCCAGAAGCGGTTCCGTGCCAGCCAGGTCTTGCATGAGCAGTATTCCCATCTGAAAGGCTAATTTGTGTAAATGCTCTCCTAGGAATGCGCCTTCCGCGCCACACATTCCTCTCTGGGAAAACTTTCCACTGTCAGGTGAATGCTGCTGGGCCGGGGACGAAGGTTCCTGGTCGTTCTCTGGGGGAGCCCTGCTCCCCCACTTCTGCTGACTCTGGGTTGAGGTAACACCTGAGGTCATTGGAACCCTTGGTGGGCGGTCAGGGACAGAGCTGGCCTGACCACAGGGCCGGGGTCACACAGGGCTCTCGGCAGGTGCTCTGCGGCCTGGCAAAGCAGCAGTTGGGGGTGGGGGGCAGCTGCGGGCTCACAGTCAGCGCTTCTGAGCTTAGACGCTGGTCAGCGAGCCTCGGTACCCACTCGAGTCCCCGTGGGGCCCTGACTTGGGCTTATTGCGAGCCCCCCACGGACAGGGCCCCACAGCAGGAGGCACAGAACACTGGTGCCATGCTTCCCACGTGGGGGTCCCACTGGGGCTAGTGACAGGCCTCCAGGGGCAGCAGCGACACACCAGCCATCCTACCCACGTACTTGCTGAGGACGGCTCTCTGGGCTGTGCTCCTGGTGGACCAGACCCGCGTCTGCCGTCCCTGTTCTGGGACATCCACGCGGGAGGCACAATGGGTGGAAATGAGACATGAGTAGGGACACGGGACGCACTGCCGCCCCAGCCCCTGCCTGCGTCGTAGGCAGAGGCAGCCCGGGCTCCAGTCCCGCTGCCCAGGGCCCGCCTCCCCGCAGGTGCCCTGCCCTCCTGGCTTTCCCAGCACCTTCTCCAGCAGCAGGAGGGGGCAGGCTCATGGCCCCCAGCCCCCGCAAGGACAAGTCTCCAGGCTCCCCGGGTCTCCCCGGCGCCCTCTGGGGTGTTTGAACCCAGGGCTCCCTCTGAGACCTCCAGTTCCTCCTAAATCCGGACCTTGCCGGCCAGACTTTAAGCCACTGCTTACACTGAAGGGTGCAAGTCAAAGGACAAATGCATGAAAATGGCCCATTTTCCACGTGCGCTGGCAGGAGTTCTGCCCCAGCAACAGAACTGCCATTCTTTGCAGAAATCTCCCTGGATTCCTTTCAGAAGAAACGCTATCAGGAGTGAGTATGTTAACAAAACTCTGTCCAGCCCCGTGAATGGGGCTCGTCCGAGAGCACCCAAAGCCCTGGGCTCGGCTGCAGGCGGCAGCCTCTGCAGGAACACAATGTGCATTGTGCTTCCCCCGGGCGGCCAGCGCGGGGCTCGGGGCCTGCGAACCTCCTAAACCCTCCGCACACACCGTATCGGCCCTCAGACAAAGCCCAGCTGCCCCACGCAGCCTTGTCCGGCTATTGTCTCCAGCCTCTTGGGCTGTGTGTTTGCTCTGGGCCTGGCCTGATGCTATCGATCACCAGGTGAGGTGGGGCTCTGGGCTGGGCAGGGAGGGCAGTGGCTGTCGGGCCCCCGGGGACCTGGCCCAGCTCCAGCAGCCTCCGGGGAGCCCTGTGGACTCCTCCTGCTGACACATCGGCCGTGCGCTGCCCTGTTGGGCCCGAGGAGTGGGGAGCAGGTTAGCCTACCTGCTCTGGGTTAGCCCATCTCAGGGACAGGGACCCGCAGTGGGGCATAGCACGGGGTGCAGACGGGTCCAGCTACATAGGGGAAACTGAGGCTTGTCTGCAAAACAAGACCTCGCCCGAGGCCGGTGGGGGTCTGAGCCAGGTGAGGTCCAGAGCACGCGTTTCCCACATCAGTCTTCTGAGCAGAGACAGCGGGTCCCACGTGGCAAGTAGAGCGTGGGAGCCCCTGAGCTGGGGTGGGGGGCACACCGCCTGGCTAAGCCGCTCCCTCCTCCTTCAGCAATGTCTCCAGAGCCCGGGTGCAGAGGTCTCAGAGGGCGGCCCCATGGTGACAGGGCCCAGGTCCTGCTTCCCACAGCTAAGGGCGAGAATTCACGGGGGCAAACGGCCCCAAGAATAAGATCACAGTCTGCGATCTCTAGGCCACTCTGAGCACAGGCCAGCCTTCAGAGCCCGGGTTCCCTCCCAGCCTGCCCCGTCCACAGCCCTGGGTGTGTTTTCCATACCCTAGAAGAGGGCCTCCCTCTTCTAGGGTATGGAAAGAGGGTGGGCTGCTCCCTCAGCCGGGCGCCCGCTCCCGGGTCCACTCCCAGGTCCGCTCCCGGGTCCGCTCCCAGCCACTCTCCCCGGGCGGGCTCCCCGGTCATCAGCACCTCTCCGCCCCGGGCTCTAGCTGGAAGGACGGCTGCATTGCCTTCAGGGGTGAAGTCTCCCTCCCAGAGGGTGGGCTTGCGGAGGACGGGGAACCACGAGCAAGCGTCCTAGAGGACGGGCAAACCCGCACATGAGGCAGATCCAAAGGCTCCGAGTCCTGCGGGGACAGAGCCCCAGGGGGCCGCGGGGCCTCGGGGGGAGCCCAAGGAGTGGAGTGGCGTGATCACTCGAGTGTGAGAAGCTCCAGGCAGCGTCGGCTGAATTCTGGATGAACAATGACTTGGAACGAAGCAGTGCTGGGAGGTGGTCAGGCCCGGAGCGCGGGAAGGAGGGCGAGAGACACAGGGTGACGGCGGTCCCCTCGTCTGCGTCTGCAGGTGCATGGCTCGTCTCTGACACTTGCAGACGGGGGTCCCCTCCGCACGTGCGGACTGAGCAGGTGAAGGGCAAGCCCCATCGGTCCCAGGAAGTCTTGAAGTGAGTCTAAAAGGAACATGAAGTAATGACCAGAACACAAACCGGCACCTTACCCAGAAAGACGGATCGATTGAGGGTGAGAAGGGGAGAGGCCGCACCTTGTCCGTGTGAACCACAGGAAAACCGGGGTGGCCGTGAGAACATGAGAGCGGACGTTTGGGCAAGAGTCTTCGAGCAGAGGGGCCTTCCGCGCGATAACGAACCCGTCCACCCTGAAGACAGACCAGCCCTGCTTAAGTCACAGAGAGCAAAAGCTGACAAGCCTAGAATGGCCAAGCCACCAGCTGAGATGACAACGTTACCGCGTCCCTTTACTACTGAAATGAGCACAGACGCAGAAGATCTGAGAACACAACGAGCCAGTCTGACCGAAAGGACACACATGGGGCCCCAGTTCTGACACACCTTCTCACCCAGAGCATGTGGGGTATTTTCCACAAAAGCCCGGATGCTAAATCACGAAGCAGGTTTTAACAGATCTAGGAGGACTGACGTCATCCGTGTGGAATTCTGTGATCTTGGCGACAGGGGAGAGGAGCGACCCACAAGTGTGTGGAAATGAAGCAGCTCCTGAGTGACTCACATCAAAGAAGAAACCACAGCAGAAATCAGAGACTATTTCGACGTGAAGAAGGAAAACCAGCGGAGGCACCGCTGTAGTTGTAGAAGGGACTTTACAGCTTCTTGGAAAAATCATGAATTTTAAAAAAAGAAACACTGAAAATCAATGACCAGAGCTTCCAGTTCAAGAAGCCAGAAAAAGAACATCAAAATACGAACAAGGAAGGAAAGAAAGAATAAAGAAATGTGTGAATCAGAGACAGAAAGTCAACAAAACCAAAGTCTGGTTTTGTGAAAAGACGAAGGAAACTGGTAGACCTCCAGAAACACTGATCACTAGTGAGAGAAAACAAGAGTGACCAACATGAGGAACAGAAAGAGAAACACGGGGGCGCCTGGGTGGCTCAGTTAAGCGTCTGCCTCCGGCCCGGGTCCTGGGATCGAGTCCCGCCTCGGACTCCTTGGCCAGTCAGGAGCCTGCTTCTCCCTCTTCTCCCCGCTCGTGCTCTCTCTCACTATCTCTGTCACTATCCCTCTCTCAAATAAATAAATAATAAAATCTTAAAAACGAGAGAGAGAGAAACATCACAGCACAGTCTTACAGACACGAGAAGGGCATAATGAGCTTTACATTGATAAACATGAAATTGTAGGTGAAATAGGCCAATCCCTTGAAAACAAATTTTACCAAAACGGATACAAAAAGAAAAAGAAAGTTGGGATGGTCATGTATCTACTAGAAAAGTTAAATTCATAATTTAGTATTTCCAGTGTTCACTGGAGAATTCTTCTGTATCTTGCATATCTTTTGTTAGATTTTTTTCCCCTATGTGTTCTGTGTTTTTGATGCTACATAAACAGTGTGTCTAATGAACTTTCGTTTCTGGACGAGTCTGCGGCAGTGCGGAGAAGTAGAACTGACCGCAGAAGGCTGGTTTTGAAGCCGGGGCCTTGCTCACCCGACTCTCCCTGGTTCCAATCATCTGTCCGCAGGTCCCCTTGCAGGCCACAATCCCACATGCCCAGAAGGGCGGCTCTGCTGCCCCTCCCCCATGCATGCCCCTGTCCTTACCCGTGTCCCCGCTGACGTCTGTAGCCGCCGCGAAGCGGCTGTGGGACACACACTTCCTTCTAGTCTGCGCTCTCCGACTTGCCGGTGTTGCCTCGAGCGGATGCTCGATCTCACCGGAGGCCTCCCGCCTCTGTGGGCACATCGCAGAGCACTCTGCGGTCTGTTCGCCGAGGGGTCGCAGGCGTGGCTTTTCCAATATTGACTCCACCTTTCTCCCCGGATATCCCCAGCTTGCTGGGCCCCCGTTACCCTCCCTACGTAGTTCTGGGTTCAACTGTGAAGCCTCGTGTTTGGGGTGTTCCTGAACAGGGTGGGCTGCTCGGTGCAGCTGGAAGCCCTCGGGAGCAGGGCTCTGGGAGGTCCGAGCCTGTGACCCATCGGATGGTTTTTGTAGGAGCTCGGGGTCAGTGGTTTGCCCTGGACCTGCACTGCAGACGGCATGGGGCCCCAGGGCTGTTTGTGGGGACACACTAAGTCACAGCTGATAGACGGTGTGTGGGTGTCAGGGAGGTGTAGTCCATGGTAGGGCTCCCTCTTCCAGAAAGAAGCAGAAGCCTGAGACCCTGCAGAGGAAGAGACAAGGCCTGGAGATGGGGCTCCCATGAAGGGGGTCACCTGTGTCCAAGGCCACCAGCATGTGCCTGGGTCTGTGTGAGGTCAGTGGACAGAGGCCTGGGTGGGAGGCCAGGGAATGATCAGGTGTGGTTGGGGGGAGGGATTCTGCAGGAGCACAGTAGTCCCAGGAGCCACGGTCACGGAAGATCCCTGGTGTCCCTAAGAGCCAGGGAGGACAGGCCTAGACCTCCGACCCAGCCAAGCAGAATGCTGTGGGGCAGGTTGTGGAGCAGGGGTGCCGGGCACAGAGGGGGGTCCCTGGCAGGGTGTCAGCATCCCAGGGGAGACAGGAATCTGGGACCCTGGTGGGGGCTGGGGTCCTGGTTGGCACTATGCGCTATCTGTGCGTCCAGCCAGCAGGGTCCCCAGATGCTCCTTACCTGTAGGCTGGGCGCTAGTTTCCACAGGCTCTAGGCTCACCCGGGGCCACAAAGGCACCAGCAGGCCAACCACAGAAGAGTGGTGGCTCCGATTTGTAAGAAATGCAACTTCAATCCAGCCATCACATAAGAAGTGATAAATCTGTCATTGTGACGACGGCGACCGGCTCCCAGAGGCTCTGTCTGTGCAAACAGCCCTGGGCACGCAGACCGTGCTCAGCAAACACAGGGAGAGGGGCCCGCGCAGAATCACCGGCTTGCAGGGCAGTAGCACGGGTCTCCTTCCGTCCTCACGAAGAGCTGGTGTGGTTCCTTGGGGTACAAAGGTGATGGCGTGTGGGCAGATTTAAAGTTACAGTAACACTTAGCAGACCTCCTGTGCCATCACCTAAAGCCCAAACAGGTTCAAAACTTTTGTCTGTTTGTGCACAAGATGTTTTCCTAAACCACAGCAGTGGAATTCGTAACCAGAAGTCACTGTGACAGATGAGAGGTGACGTTTTTCTGATTTAATTCTTTTGAA
The DNA here is from genome assembly GCA_004024625.1 of Mellivora capensis. Taxonomy (NCBI): domain Eukaryota; kingdom Metazoa; phylum Chordata; class Mammalia; order Carnivora; family Mustelidae; genus Mellivora; species Mellivora capensis. The sequence continues at coordinate 13,618 of PISX010030977.1, forward strand.
GTTCAGTTGCTCACAGACGCTTAGGAGAGAGCAGGGGGGTTGGGACTGGTTACTTGCATTATTTTAACTGTTTTCAGTATGTCCTATGGTCACGGCCCCTCTCTGGGTGCTAGGCACTGAATTGTGTCCCCCCACCCCCGATTCATAAGTCAGTCTTAACCCCTGCTGGGACGGTATCTGGGCAGGGTCTCTCGGAGGTGATTAAGGTTCAGTGAGGTCGTAAGGGTCAGGCCTGATCGAATAGGGCGGCCCTGTAAGAAGAGGCTGAGGAGCTCTCCCTCCCTCTCCCCACGTCCTTGCTCAGAGGACAGACCCCCGAGGACACAGCGGCCCCCCACAAGCCCCCAGAACTGGACTCTGTCAGAACCTTGCTCCTGGACTTCCAGCCACAACTGTGAGGAGACAGGCTTCTGCTGTGTAAGCTCCCGTTCGTGGCACCGGCTCTGGCGGCCAAGGCAGACGGAGACACTGGTCCTACCGGAAAACCTGCAGGTGACCCAGGCCCCCGGGGAGGGGTGGAGAGGGGAGGGGCAGGCAGCACCTGACTGGGGAAGGCGTTATCAGGCCATCGTACACCCTCGGGGTCCTGAGGACAGTCCGCAGACGCCTGCCACCACGCTCGCTCCCAGCCCCCACCCCCCCCAGCCCGGTACACATGGCCGTGTGGTGGCGTGAGCGGCGCCCAGCACACCTCTGAGGAGTGTCGGGCAGGATTCCGCTGGATGTGGCTGTGGATGTGGATGGCCGGCCCGGGGCAGGGCTGCGGCCGCCCCGTCTGAAGCCAGGACTCAGGGAAGCGTGGGGCTGCCCACCCAGCCTGCGGCCCCTGCCCACGTGGGGGCGCTTCGGAGAAGGGGGTCAGCCAGGTGTGGGTGCTGGGGGAGGCTGCGCCCCACGCCCCTGAGCCGACTTCCGCCGGGAAGGGCGGCCCCGGCAGGCCCCAAGCTTCCCAGGAGCCCGGGTGCGCTCATCCATCACACGCCCACAAACCCTGCCAGGTAGCCCCACAAGTTGGCACCATTTCAGAGCCTTGCTCCTGACTCTCCAGTGGGCATCCCTTTCCCTGGTCCCTGGGACCTTCCTGCGGCCTCTGCCGCACACCGCCTGGGGCCGATCGCCAGGCCCAGCCTCCAGACCCAATTCCTGCTCAGCTCTCCCGCCCTTTGAACAACGTCCTGGGCCTCGGAAGCAGCCCCTCCAGGGAGAAAGGGCATGAGCTCTTGGGACAAGCTCTTGGTGAAAATCCCAGAGGGTGGAGTGACCGGAGGGTCTTCGGGCATCACAGCACACGCCATTCCGGTGGGAACTGGGCCTTCCTGTGGAACTCAAGGGCACTGTCGTCCAAGAGGACACTCTTCCTAAAGGCTTCACTCAACAACAGTGAGGGGAGACCAGAGACATGTGTCGGGCTGGGGGAGCCCAGTCTTGTCCAGCATGTCTGGGACAGGAGGCTGAGAACAGTGCTGGGAGAGAGACAGAGACACGGCTGAGTGGGAAGCCAGTCCCCAGCCCTCCATGGTCCACACAAGGCCACCCCGGCAGCCAGTCACAACCCCTACGGTCGGACGCTGTGTTCAGCTCACACCAGCCCTCCTCCTATTGAGCCTGGCCCTCCTCCCTCTACCAAGGATCCCGGGACCCCACAGAGCACTTCCATCTGGACGGTCCACCAAGGACACCCAGTGAGGACTGAAGCCCTCTAGAGCACCCTCCTGAAAGGTCACCCAGACATTCAGTGCCAGCCACGCGGCCAGCTCACCCTGCTGGGCATGATCTCAACGGACTCCCTACTCCATTACTGATGAGCACCGCCACCAGCAAGAAACTGGGGAGAGAACGCAAGCAATGAAGCCATCCTGACGCGCATTCTGATATCTGGAGATGCCTCCGTCTGTCCAGCCGCCCACCTGCCCCCCACCTGCCCGTCTAGCCTCTGGCCATCCACCCGACCAACTTCCCCTGGGTGTCCCTGGGTGCCAGGTGCCATTTCAGGAAGGGGGATGCAGCCATGAGCCCCTCACTCATGGAACAGACGTTCTCACGGACAGCACAATCGTCAATCTGAGTGGAGGGCAGGTCAGAAGATATGGAGGGAAAGAGCCGGGAGGGAGGGAGGGGGGCTCCGTGTCACACCTGCAAGCTGCGAGATAAGCTGTGGGACAAGGACCTTGGGAAGGACGGGGGTGCAGCTGCACAGGTCCCCAGGAGGACAGCTCAGAGGTCGGAGAGGAACCTGAATCCTGGGGGGACTGGGCCTTCCCGAGAGCCGAGCTGGGCAGGGCAAGTGGAGGGGATGAAGGCGAAGGCGAGAGGGCTTTGCGGCAGCCCCATGGTCGCTGGACCTGCTGAGCGGGAGACGGAGCTGCCCGGGCTGGGGAAGGGAACAACGGGGGCACTTGCCTCCTGACGTCTGGGGTGCCCAGGTGAGCCATCATGGGGTACGGTGCAGGCAGGAAGGGTTATTGGCAGACATCCTGCTTGGACTTCGCTGGCGGCCAAGCCCTGGGGTGGAAGGAGCAATCCGCTCCCAGAGCTCACAGCGGGCTCCAAGGGCAGGGTGGCTGGTCCCTTGCGGGAGGCACAGGGGCCACCACGCGTGGGGAAGGGAAGAGTGCCTTGGATCCTGGTCTGGAGGGAAAGAACCTGCTTTCTGACAAGTTGTTTCATCCTGTTAGGAAATGCAGGTGTGTGTTGAAGATGCAGCTGCAGGCTTTGGGGCTGGCCCCCTCCTGGACCCTTGGGCTCCAGCAGGGTCGGCCAGCCCCATCCAGTGCCTACGGATAAGCCCCGGCTTGGGGCAAGCTGTCCCAGGCAACTGAGCGAAGGGAGCTGAGCGGAGGCCACTGAGGGGCGCCCGAGGCCCCAGGAGCCCACCCTCCACCAGCCAAGCGGCTGGGACCCGGGCGCTGCCATCCAGCCCTAGCGAGGCGGTTGCGCATCCTCGCTTCGTCGCGCGGCTTCGCAGACCTCCGGGCCTGCGCCCTCCAGCCCGGGCCTCCAGCACCCGGCGGGCCGGTGGGGGAGGGAGGTGGACGGCCCCGAGCGCGGACGCCGGGAGGCGAGGTCAGGGCGACCGGCGGCCCGGGGTGGGCGTGTGCAGGCCGGGCGGGCGTGCCGAGGGCGTGCGGCGGAGTCCGCGCTCGGGTGCGCGCAGCGGGGGCGGGAAGGCCCCGCCCCGGGGCTGCCGGATTAAAGGCCACCCGGCGGGCGGGGACCGGGACAGCAGCCCGCACCCGGAGCGCGCCCGGCCGCGCGCCGCCCGACGCCAGCGCCCACGGCCCCGCACGTCCGACAGCTCGGGCGCAGCGCGTCCCGCCGAGCGCAGCAGGACCCACACGCCATGCGCGTCCCAACAGGCTGCTGAGCGCGGGCGGCGATGTCGGGGCGCGGGGCTGCGGGCTCCGGTCGGGGGCTGCTGCTGGCGCTGCTGCCGGCGCTCGGCGCGCTGCCGCGGGTGCGGGGCGTCGAGGAGGGGACTGACAGCGCGCACGGACACAGCCAGGGTTTCCAGGTGGTCACCTTCGAGTGGCTCCATGTCCAGGACCCGTACATCATCGCGCTGTGGATCCTCGTGGCCAGCTTGGCCAAGATCGGTAAGACGCCCGGGGCTCGATGGGTCTCGAGGTCGTCGCCCCGCCGCGACTTCCCCTCCCGCTGGCGCCCGCCCGGCTCGCGGGGACTGCGGGACCCGCCTGCGCCCCCGGTACAGAGCGCGAGGCCGGCGTTCGCCCGGGTCGGGGTCTCCGCAGGGTCCGCCGTCTTCCCCGCCCCGCTGCCACCCGCCGGGAGCCAGGCCTTCGGGCCAGGCAGGGCGAGGCGCGGACTGCGAGCCTGGCCGGGCCCGGAGCCGCTGTGGCTGTCGCCGAAGGTGACACGGTCCCGTCGGCCGGGCGCAGCCTCCGTAGTCCCGCGCCGGCCAGGGTCCTGGGTTTTGTGCCGGGGCTTCCTTCTGCCGCTTCCAGGCCTGCAGACCTTGGAGCTGCTCCTGCCCTGGGGCGCCCCCAGCCCCATGTGCTGTCTGGGGCTTGTGGGGCTGTTTGATGTGGGGAGAAAGGGCGGTTCTTGCCGCCCAGGGCTGCAGTGAGAGTCGGCTCCCAGTGCAGAAAGGAAGCCTTTGGACTCAAGATTAAACCCAGTGAAACCCCATGTATAGGAGCAATTTTTCCGTTGACAGTGTTTGCCTTTTAAAAATCCTGATCTGTGGGATTTCCCTTAACTTGCTCCAGTGAGCCAGCAAGTGGGAACCACAGGTGACTCTGGGGCAAGGTGATGGGAAGGTCAGCTTTCGTGAGAGCTTAGGAGGACCAGAGTTGGGACATGTTGGCTCTCCAGGAAGGGTCTTCCTGGAGGCTGTGAAACGATGATGGCCTGTGGGACTTTCTAGGTGGAG
>PISX010030978.1:0-17981 GCA_004024625.1 Mellivora capensis
GTAACGTGGCAGGATACAAAGTCAATGTACAGAAATCAGTGGCTTTCTTATACACTAACAATGAAAATACAGAAAGGGAAATTAGAGAATCAATTCCATTTACTATAGCACCAAGAACCATAAGATACCTGGGAATAAACCTAACCAAAGAGGTAAAGGATCTGTACTCAAGGAACTACAGAACACTCATGAAAGAAATGGAAGAAGACATAAAAAGATGGAAGACCATTCCATGTTCTTGGATCGGAAGAATAAACATTGTTAAAATGTCTATACTACCTAGAGCAATCTATACTTTTAATGCCATTCCCATTAAAAAGCTGGTAAAAAGGATATAGGAATTTTGTATTATTTTTACAACTTTCCTGCAAGTCTGAAAGTATTTCAAAATAAAACATTAAAAAAAAAACACAACCCATGCTAAAATATAAAACTTGCAAAATTTTAAGTGCCTTACACAGGTAACAATTATGGGATAACCAAAGTTCACTAGATTTATCACAGCAGAACTTTAAAACTAAATTATGAAACATTATAAGAAGAATTTCAAGTACCTATTATCAAAACTGCTTTCATGAGCTGATAAATTATAGCACATATTAGAACACTAAGATGTATCTGCCACGTATAATAAAAAGTAGAGCATTTCCTTCTAAAGTTTTAAAAGGGAAACATCACATGATCAATTGTGCTCTGGGGTTATCACCACTTTAAAATTTATCTGCACCTAGCCACATCCAAGGTTAGACACAGTATTATACAGTGTTATTGTATCTCCATTTAATTTTTATTTTATTTTAATTCAATTAATTAACATTATTAGTTTTAGAGGCAGAGTTTAGGGATTTATCAGTTGCATGTAACACCCAGTGCACATTACATGAAGTACCCTTCTTAATGATCACCCAGTTACCCCATTCCCCCACCCTTCCCCCCAACGACCCTATTTGTTTCCTAGAGTTAGAACAGTCTCTTATTGTTTATCTACCTCTCTGATTTCATCTTATTTTTCCCTCCCTTCCCCTATGATCCTCTATTTTGTTTCATAAATTCCACATGTGAGTGAAGCCATATGATAACTTTCTGACTTTCTGACTTACTTTGCTTAGCATAATATCCTCTAGTGTGTCTCCATTTTAAAGATAAAGAATCTTAAATTTCAATCCATAGGAAGACTGAGTTGCCCATGGTCACACAGCTAATGAAGGGTAGAGTCGTTTCTAGCCCAGACAGTAAGTGATCTCTTCCAATTCCTGATCAGATCAGTAGTCCAAAATAAGAAATACTGTCTATAGCCAAATCCCGCAAATTCTTTGTTCATACACAGATCATGTCCATGATGTTGCCCTTGTACATATGGCATACTAACTAAAATAAGTGGTCACAGAAACAGTTTCTATCATGCTTTTTAATTTACCATTTCCCTTTTTCATTTTAGGTTTTTGTAAGACTTTATGTAGGATATGAAGAGGCAGCTAAATGGCTGAAAATAATAAAGACAGAGATTTACCAAGAGGTGGGAAGCAAGAGTAAGAGAAAACTTGGTTCTAATAAACTCCATCCAGAGGACATATAAGCAAATTTTAAAGTTGAACAAACCTTGATTTGAAACTCCACTATTCCAGTTACTTGTTATATGATCCTGAATAACTAAATTGATTTCCCTTGGAGAATCTAACATAATGCTTAACTCACAAACCTTAAATATATATAAATAAAAAAATGCTATTTAGGAAACAAATCAAATAACCTTAACCTGATATAAGTTCTGCACTGGAAAACAGTAAACTAGCCTAATAGTAACTACCCAGCTACAAACATATTTGTATCATGTATGTACCACTTCTTACCTTGTGCAAATGCCGTACGTGATTTTCCAAAAAAATCTTAGTTTCTGTATAAAGTCTTTCTCCAAGGGGTTCAGGATAGGCCACACATAAAGCATAGATATCTCTAGTTAAATTGTTAAGATTTTCATATTCAATATTGGAGATACTACTTTAAAACAAGAGATTTAACTCAAGTTTGCAATTTAAGGTTTTTCAGGCAATTTAAGGTTATACAGATAAAGAAAAAGTAAAATATATATAGCCATGCTTACTTTAAAAAGCCCTGTGTTATTCACTTACTCATTCAGCAAATATTTCTTGAGAATTATTAGACAGCATTGTAAGGAAAATGATTCTTCTCAAAGAGCTTAAAATTCAGAGCAGCATTCTGTAAAATCAAATTACCCAGAAACCTACAAAATAAGGCTTATGTAAGAATAGACATAAGCATAGTATCAACAAAGGGCTATGGAATATCACAAGCAGGTATGTCTATGCAATTGTGAGAAACAAAACAATTACAGAAATTACTCATTTGACAAAGTTTCCCACATCACAGCACTCATCAGAACATCCTATAACCCACACACTATCCTTTGGTATTTATTCCATAAGAAGAATTATACTATGAATAGAAATATCAATTTATCAATTAAGTTTTTGAGTACCACTTTGCTAAGTATCACAAGTGGGAGATATGCTGTAGCAGACAGTCCTTAAACAGAAGTCAAAGGAAATGGGATCTGATTGAGACTTTAGTTTGACTAGCCAGTGATCTTGACCAAGCCTCTTAACCCTTCTGTGTTGCCATTTCCTCATCTCTAAGTTAAAGATAATAAATCCTCTCTTGATATCTCTGCAGAATCCTTTTAAGACCCAAATTAAGTTCATGAATGTTCAAGTGCTTCATAAATTGTGCATCACTGACCAGATGTTGAAGATGAAGCATACATGAAGCAATCTGAGAACAGCTTAATTAGAGATACAGATAAAAACTGAAAATAAAGTTGATTATTTGGGATGGAGTCAAGTATTTAATATACCTAATATATTTTTATTTATATTATAAATATATTCAGCATACTTAAGAATTGGGATGTATTTCAAAATAAAAATATTGCTGGGATGCCTGGGTGGCTCAGTTGGTTGAGCGGCTGCCTTTGGCTCAGGTCATGATCCCAGCGTCCTGGGATCAAGTCCCACATCCGGCTCCTTGCTCGGCAGGGAGCCTGCTTCTCCCTCTGCCTCTGCCTGCCACTCTGTCTGCCTGTGCTTGCTCTCTCACTCTCCCTCTCTCTGACAATTAAATAAACTAAAAAAAAACAAAAACAAACAAACAAAAAAATCAAAATAAAAATATTGCTTAAAAATGCAGGGGTGGGGCGTGCCAGTCTGGCTCAGTTGGAAGAGCATATGACTCTTGATCTCAGAGTTTTGAGTTCAAGCCCCACGTGGGGTGTAGAGATTACTAAAAATAATAATAGTGGGGTGCCTGGGTGGCTCAGTGGGTTAAAGCCTCTGCCTTCAGCTCAGGTCATGATCCCAGTGTCCTGGGATCGAGCCCCTCATTCTGCTCTCTGCTCAGCGGGGAGCCTGCTTCCTCCTCTCCCTCTGCCTGCTTCTCTGCCTACTTGTAATCTCTGTCTGTCAAATAAATAAGTAAAAATCTTTTTAAAAAGTAGTAAACAAAAAATTTTAAGAAACAAACTTTCATTATAAAAAGATATAGAGGTAGGATGAAGACTGTTCCTCTTCTGTTATCTCCATAACATTTTATATATTCTTTTTCTATAGTACTTTTATACAATAGAAATTATTAATACCTGTCATCCACACTAGCCTGTTCTTAATCATCTCTAGATTCACAGACCCAAGGCACAATACCTGACACATAAGATGCACTTATTAAACACTTGGTGATGAGGTAGGGAATCAACATCATGTGCTCTATTTACCTAGTATCCTTACTCCAGAAAGAACAAGCAGCCCTCTCCATTATGAGGTCATGGATGGGTAGATTTTGGTCAGACTTTTCCAGGTTCCTTCTAAATCCTTTTATTTGTTTTCATTATACATAATTAGTAAATAATAAAATCTTAATGTATATGTGTATACATTATTCAATATACTACTGCTAAATATAAACAAAAAACATTTTTACAGTTAAAAAAACACAAAGAAGCAAAAATATCCATCCAGTGTAATATTGCTGTGCCAGGTTTTTTGTTTTTTGAAGATTTATTTATTTATTTGAGAGACAGAGACAGAGAGTATGAAGTGGGGGGCAGAGAGGAGGGAGAAGCAGACTCCGGTTCAACAGGGAGCCCGACTCGGGGCTCAACCCCAGGGCCATGACATCATGACCTGAGCTGAAGGCAGATGCTTAACCAACTAAGCCACCCAGGTGCTCCTGTGCCAGATATTTTTGTAGAAAAAATATATATATAGTAAAGAAACACACTATTACGATTACTTTAAATCAATCAAGATATAATGAACCTCTATAAAATAGATTAAGTAAAATAGTATATAAGAACTATTTACTAACAATAACATAAAAATATTAACCTGTATTACAAAGAAAATAGAAATTTTAACATACATCATCTAAAAAAAATTCAGAAATTTATCTGGACAGAAATTCTGTAGAGAACTGACAATAGTTTGGGGAGAGGAGAAGGAGCAAGGTATGAATACAGAAGAAAGGTGCTCCAAAATAATGTATTAAATGAGCTCCTGGATCCAGCTTGGAGGTTTTAGCTATAAACTCCTCAGGGGGAAAAAAAAAGCCCTAATTCACCACATAAGAGTTTTATCATACATTTATACTCAATCTCAATTACTCATCACAATCTTACCCTAGTAAAAACAGATATAAAAATGTTGTCAGAATTAAACATATTAAAAGAGAGTAGTTACCCCTAGTAACTGAGGGGGAATGTGGGGTACTTCTGGGATGCTAGGAGTGTTATTTATTGGGTACATGGGTATGTTCATGTTATGAAAATTCACCTTATGTTACTGTGTCAGTGTGTATACTACACTTAAATGTATTTTTTTTTTAATAAAGACTAAACTTAGGATCTAGATCAATTCCTTTGGCAAAGGTGTGATGCACTTAAGATATTTGAGTTCTGAATACCTACTTCAAGTTTTCATCTATCATATTTGCTCTACCTTTTTTTTTTCCCTGAAGCCACAATACACTTATTTCTAAAATATACAACTTGATATTGGAAAAATTAACATGATTCAATACCATAATTTCAGTATGATATGCTAAATTATGTGCCCAAATGTTCTGTATCACCAAATCTAGTATCTCAAAATATCCACTGCATGCACATGTAAACAAAATTGGCTAAAAGGACTCAGGCTACAGGACTTACCTTCCTTCCACTTAGGGAAAAAGGATCTGTGCAGGGCAGGGAATACAAGGAGACTTTCCCATTTCAAAGCATACACAGGATTTATATACTGTTTGACACCCTCAATGAGGATGTACTTGTGTCTTTTTTAATGGAGTCTGCCTTACTAAATCTTTCCATTTTTAACTCACCATAGTTTGGGGTCTCACTGTATAATGTCACTTAACTATCTAAAACATATTCCTAATGTGCTATTTTTCTCTAACCTATTCAAATATCTAACCACCTTGGAAATATTTAAGCCTTGAGAAGAGCACCCAACCCTCTACGATCCAATTATGATTTGGTTTTAGAGAAGGCACTTTAAAAAACAAAAAATGGAAAAAACTGGAGAAGGCCAGTTTTAGATTTAACACTCTCTTCTCCAAAGTCATCTTTTCCTTAAGTCACTCTTTAGGGAGCCAGGATATAAAAATTCCTCTATTATGAACTTTCCACTTATAAGAACTCTCATAGCCAAAAAACAAAACTGTTCCAGAGCAAAAGTTCTATACTCTGTTACAACCAAAAGACAGTGTTGGCCAGAAGCAAAATTGTTTATTTTCTCTGTTAAAGGTGTTACCTATGCTTGGGTTTAATTTTGAATATTAACACTATCAATTTTATTGTATAGTGGGTCTAAAACAATGAGTTCTACAATGGGGATGTAAAGATTATCCACAGCAGTGGGACACACACCATCAACCATTTTCTAAGAAAGAAATCTCCCCCTTTGGAAATGAGAAGTAACACTGTATTATTATTTTGGGTGTCTTGACACTGGGCTGCAAAATTCACCTTCTTTTCTTCTGTCTCTGCTGTCCCTCAACTCTTCCTGTCTAGTCTTTTTCTGTCTGGGCTCTCATCTTCCCCTTAACTACCCTAGGCCTTCATCCTGTGTGTCCTGCTCCTGCTGAGGGCCACTGCAGATGACTCTCATTAGAAACAAGAAAAAGAGAGGGACCTGGCTGGCTCGGTCAGTGGAACATGAGACTCCTGATCTCAGGGTTGTGTGTTCAAGCCCAATGTTGGGTGTAGAAATTATCTAAAAATAAAATCTTTAAGACAAACAAACAAAAAGGAAAAAAGGGGGGAAAAAAAACAGGGGCAGAAAACCAAGCCATGGGAAAAGAAGTATACATTTTATGTTTATGGGTTCTTATTATGAAGGTATAGCTTGTAGGAGATTTATATGGATGTGCTTTTAAGTTCTGTATATTATATCTAACAGGAAACAAATTTTAAACAGTACTGGTAAGTTTTAAAAAAAAAGGAAAGTTTATCTTAAAATTGAAAATGGTACAATGACCAAAAAAGTATTGACAATAAAAAAATACAGATCTTTATTGACATTTCTGAAGAAAAAGAATAAACATGCAACATGTAAAAGATGCAGTATCTATGAAATCATCAACTAGCAAACAAGGGTACAAATTATTGGTTAAATGGAAAAAGTTTAAAGTGTATAGCTACAGAATTACAATAATCAAATATTCGTCTCATTTAATTTGGAACAGAGTGAAAATGTTCCTGATGTTTCAAGCAGAGAAAACTACAGATAAATCCTTTCCCAATCCATACAATCAAAGAAAAAATGATGGGCTACTAATGCAGGCACCAAGGTTAATAATGACCTACTTCAATATTTTTCAATGTAGTCAAAACTGGTCTATGTTTGAAAAGATGCCTAACAGAATATATATTAGAAGTGAGGACAATGGTACAACAGGTTTTAAAACCTGGTTTTAATTCATGAAGGCATTTGAGATTTCCCCTCACTTAATCACTTTGGACTTACATAAAACTATTTAAAATCTAACTTGCCCTTAAGTAGGAGAGCATCTATATTACACTGCAGGGTTTGGGAATTGTCCTAACAGCTGCCAAAAAGCAGAAAACAATGAATAAAAGTAAACCAAAACAGCCAAAGAACTCCAACCCAGAAAAAAACAACAGTAAATCTAGATCTACACCAAACCTCACTGCACTTGATAGAAATCCTTAGTAAAGGGTGAATCCCAAACCACACTAAGCTGTCGTAAAGCTTTTGTTAGAAATATTACCTGTGTTAGGCAGAATTCTAAAAATGGCCTCCTAAGATTTTCCACCCTAATACCTGGGACTGCTACTTTATGTGACAAAAGGAACTCAGAGCAAAAAGTCAGAATTATGATTACTCATCAGCTGACTGCAAGAGGGAATGTAGCCTGGACTTTCTAGGTGGGCCAAATCCAATCGAATGAGAGTCTTAAAAGCAGATCCCCATCTGCTTCTAGCCCTCTGTGGCTAATTGCAGAGGGGGAGGTCTGAGAGAACACAGGAAGATTTGCCATGCCACAGCTGGCACTGAAGATGGAAGGGTTAGCATGCAAAAAATGAGGTGTACCAAGTCACCCAGAGCAATTCACAGCCAAGAGACAAGAAAATAGAGACCTAAGACCTGTAACTGCAATGAATTAAATTCTCCCAATTAACAGCAATGGGCTTTGAAAAGGACCCTGAGCTCTAGATGAGTTAGCCAGCCAACTCCTTAATTTCAGTTTTATGAGATCCTGAAGAGAGAATGCAGTCACACCATGGACCTCTGATCCATAGAACTGTGAGATATTAAAAGGATATCTCTCAAAAAATTTGTGGTAATTTGTTATGTGTTAAAAAACTGATGTCTTTTATTTACATTACCTACCAACCAGAATGCCTTGCATTTGTACCTGGATTCAGTATGTTTATGAAGGATCAGTTTTAAGAAACCTGCTTATCAACACAAGAGAACTAGCTAAATATTAATGTTATTTATTCCATCTGTACAATATGCTTAATAACATTTAGTTGACAGTAGCTATTCACTCCCCAAGTATTTGCTGAATACTTAAACAGATACTATAAAGCAGACGCTTTATAATTATTTGTTTAACCCCACATGTACACCTTACCAACTTTTCCACACATGTACCAGTTAACCCTTGAACAACGAAGGAGTGAGGGGTGCCAAACCCCCAGCAGAAGGAAATCCACGTATAACTTGACTCTCCCAAAACTGAACTACTAATAGCCTACTGTTGCCTTTACCTTACCTGAAACATAAATAGTTAATACATTTCTGTATATTATATTAGATACTGTATTCTTACAATAAAGTAAGCTAGAGAAAAGACAATCTTATTAAAATCATCAGAAAAAGAAAATACATTTTCAGTACTGAATTTATTTAAAAAAGGGTGCTTGGGTGGCTCAGTTGGTCAGACATTTGGCTCTTCATTTTGGTTCTGTTCATGATCTCATGGGTCCTGAGACAGAGTCCCACGTCAGGATCCATGCTCAGTGGGCAATCTGCTTGAGATTCTCTACTCTCCTTCTGCCTCTGTCCCTCACCACCCCAGTTCTCGCTCCCTAAAATCTCTAAAATAGATAAATCTTTCCAAACAAAACACTTTTTTTAAAAAAAGATTTTATTTATTTATTTGACAGAGAGAGAGATCACAAGTAGGCAGAGAGGCAGGCAGAGAGAGAAAGGGGGAAGCAGGCTCCCCGCCAAGCAGAAAGCCCAATGTGGGGCTTGATCCCAGGAACCTGAGATCATGACCTGAGCCGAAGGCAGAGGCTTAACCCACTGAGCCACCCAGGTGCCCCCAAAACACCTTTTTTATATACACATAGTTCACACCTGTGTTCAAGGGTCAACCACATTACATTTAACACACCCCAAAAAAAGTGCTTTATAAAAGATCAATTACTGGGGTGCCTGGGTGGCTCAGTGCTTTAAGTTTCTGTCTTCAGCCCAGGTCATGATCTCAGGGTCTTGGGATCAAGCCCCACATGGGGCTCTCTGCTCAGCAGAGAACCTGCTTCCCCCTCTCTCTCTCTCTCTGCTTGCCTCTCTGCCTACTTGTGATTTCTCTCTGTCAAATAAATAAATAAAATCTTAAAAAAAAAAAAAGATCAATTACTATCACATACGGTGATACACAACTGGGGGGGGGCTTCTTTTCATTTTCAAAAGATTAAAATTATATCGCCTCTAAAATTTCTATCTAAGATACCTAAGGGTCAGAAGTCAACCTCATATTCTTGAACAAACTAACAGGGAAAAGGATTTTACTTCAGAATAATTAGTAACACAGTTTTTTTATTTTTCAAAATAGAATTTAAAGAAATTCCATTCTTAATTTTATTGTTTCTGCAGATGTTCTTTATTTTAAAGGGAAGAAAAAATTCGTGAGCAGGTAACTGGACCATCTCAGATGAATCAAACAATAAACATCTTAGAAATAACAGTGACTCAGATGAATCAAACAATAAACATCTTAGAAATAAATAAAGCAACACTTTCCAAGGAAGTCAGGTATTTCTACGACCAACTCCTTTCTCTGTTCATATTTCAGTTGAAATAGCCTTAAAACTACCTATGCACTTGTCTAGTGAAACCTCATTAACACACAAGTAAATTTAACATTTTCCATTTTATTAAGATTCCCATGCAAAAAAGAAAAAGAGTCTTACGCAAAAACAATCAATGATGTTCCATAAAAAAAATTAGACTAATTCTATAATAAGTTTTTCAAAGGCAGAATCTATATCAATTATCCTCTAGATATACTGGCAAGTATAGGGAATTAGATGTTAGAAATCTCATATGCAAGTCTGTGCTACTTCAATTACTACCTGCATGATGTGAGTATCAATTTCCTCCTTTGTTAAATAAAGACAATTGTATCTGCCCCACCAATCTTACAGGCTTATTTGAGGTACTAAATAATATAAAAAAAAATATAAAACACCCTTGCAAACTATGAAGGCTTCCAGAAACATTACTATCATTTTATTTATCTTTAGTGGCTAGAACATAGGTAGCCTAACATGTTTCTTAGTAATGACTGCAAATGTAATGAATGAGATGGTTTGCTGTTGGTCTAAAAGAACTTCACCATTCTTACATCAACAGTCAGCTTAATATTAAAAACTGAATTAGGCGGGGCGCCTGAGTGGCTCAGTGGGTTAAAGTGGCTCAGGTCATGATCCCAGCATCCTGGGATTGAGCCCCGCATGGGGCTCTCTGCTCAACGGGGAGCCTGCTTCCTCCTCTCTCTCTGCCTGTCTCTCTGCCTACTTGTGATCTCTGCCTGTCAAATAAATAAATAAAATCTTAAAAAAAAAACAAAAACGAATTGGCATTAAGAACAAGTTGGGTCACTTACAAAATCCAAGCTTTTCTTTAAAAAAAAAATTTTTTTAATTTATTTATTTGTCAGAGAGAGAGGGAGAGAGAGCAAGCACAGGCAGACAGAGTGGCAGGTAGAGGCAGAGGGAGAAGCAGACTCCCTGCCGAGCAAGGAGCCCGATGCGGGACTCGATCCCAGGACGCTGGGATCATGAACTGAGCCGAAGGCAGCCGCTTAACCAACTGAGCCACCCAGGCGTCCCACAAGAGTTTTTTATTCATAGCATTATATCTTTAAAAAGGTAGGCTACTTTAGCCTTTTAAGGATTTACAGGCTTAGATTATGTTAGAGACAGCCTATTTTTAAAAACTAGAATGCGAGGTATATATTTCTTTTTTTTTTTTAATTTATTTATTTGTCAGAGAGAGAAGGAGAGCCAGCGAGCGAGCACAGGCAGAGTGTCAGGCAGAGGCAGAGGGAGAAGCAGGCTCCCTGCCGAGCAAGGAGCCGGATGTGGGACTCCATCCCAGGAGGCTGGGATCATGACCTGAGCCGAAGGCAGCCGCTTAACCAACTGAGCCACCCAGGCATCCCAAAATCCAAGCCTTTCTAAAGAGTATATGCCCACATGATGAGGGTAGCCATCCCTTAGTCCCAGAAGACTGCTAGAGGGCAGCACAGAGTTGGAAAAAAACTGAATCTCCACACACATTTTGGTTAGTATCTTCACATCTTAACTTCCCTTTCTGGAGAAAGAATCTCTGGTTCCTACAGTATCCAGCCAGTACTCAAGGCCTCCTGCAACGCCCTGGCACTACCTTGCCATTTGGAACCAGAGACACCAGGCCTTAACCCTACCCCCTTTCTTTACCCTAAGAAAGGACATGTATGGTGTGTCCTGTGACAGACTGAGATAATTCAGAAGTCTGCCAGTGAACATGTGCCAATGTACCTATACTGTCTCCATGCCCACCCAGCCTTGGTCCCTGGAAGACAATGGCAGAACTGGTAAGACTGCCATCCATGACTTTGCCTCAGGTACCTATGGCCGAGGGTTCCTAGAGACCCCTTTAACCTCCCAAATACCAAGAAGCTGAAGTATTTTAATATTGGGGGGCTTTTTCTTGGTGCCAGAGTTTATATCCATAATGCCCTGGTTACACAGTGTTTTTTATATATAATATATACAGTATGTATATATTTTTAAAAGGGTTGCTGTCATGGGGGAACACAGAATACCACGATTCAGATTGTTCTAGAGAAACCACAAATTTGTATTTTCATATAAAACTGCTAATTCACAAATATAGAAAACTTAATTAAAAGACATTTTTCTAGCTGTCAAGTCATTAAACTTGCCATTCACTCTCTACCTGAAACATTCTTCCCCCAGATATTTGTAGGATTTGCTCCCTCGCTTTGGTCCAGTCTCTGTTCAAATATCACCACCTTCCTCAGAGAAATCTTCCATGACCATCCCACGTAAGAGAGTTGCATACATAAATACTCTAACCATTCTCCATGCCCTTACCCTGCTTTATTTTTCCCTAGAGAGTCCATCACTACCTGCTAGTAGAAGCACTGGCATTAGATTTTTTAAAAATACCTGTTTATTGTCTGTTTCCCTTAGTAGAATGAAAGGAAAGTGATTTTGTATACACTGTATTCCCAAAGCCTTGAGTAGTACCTGACATATACATAAGTGCTCAATTAGTACGGTCAAATGAAAGGTTCTCTGATTGTTGATTGACACATATAGGTGAACTTGGAAATGTAAACAATATATGTGAAAGCAGTCACACTGTTTTCACTTTTCAACAAGTTTATCAGTTTTAGGACATTTACCAATGTTCATTGACAGAGTTACTAATACAATATCACTATCAATACAAGAACATTTATCAGTGCCACTAAAAGGATACGAGAAGCGATCGTTCCATGTTGCTCTTTCCACGTATTCCAACATGACAACAGCTTTGATTGTCGTTAAAAGTTTGTTCCATGTTTCATCAAAATCTACTACTCTTGGCTTCAAAGACATTGTGCAAGTTTAGTGTTGAAATCTGTTAATTAAAAACAATAGTAATGTCAGCAAGAATTCTACAAACAAGTTACTTGTTTTTAAAGCATCACAAAATTCACCAGCACAATAGACAAAAGGGGTGAGAACAGAACCTGTCGTACAGTAAAAACACAATAGACACTGGCCACTATCTTTTCATGACTATCCAGACAAGGAATTACACAGAATATTTACATTCATAACAAACTCTAGGAAATGGAAAGCTTTTACTACAAGTTATTTATGATCAAGAGTGTTGTTCCAAGGATTTAGAAGCCTCAGTGTTCTGAGGGAAAAAAGCTGAGGCCCCATTAGCCAAAAACCCAACTCCATCATAAGAAATATGCAAGAGACACTCAATAAAAAGGTTTTGGCTCCAAATCCTTGTATGTACTCTTTAAACTAGGGAACGAGGGGGCACCTGGGTGGCTCAGTGGGTTAAAGCCTCTGCTTTCGGCTCAGGTCATGATCCCAGGGTCCTGGGATTGAGCCCAACATTGGGCTCTCTGCTCCTTGGAGAGCCTGCTTCTCTTGCCTACTTGTAATCTCTGTCAAATAAATAAAATATTTTTAAAAAATAAATAAATAAATAAACTAGGGAATGAGATAGTTGGGAATATGAGAAGACACAAGAAAGTAAAAGGGTTTATCTTCCCAGAGCCTTAGTTTAGGTAAAAGATTAGGGAGGAAATTTACATTTCTATGAAAACAAATGAACCACAGAGTAGAACACAAAATCCACATGAACCTAAAAAGATTTTAAAAATGTATAGATTTCAAAGACCATCAGGGTTGCAGCAGAAAGCTAAGGCTCCATCTTAGATTCTCAAAGTATCCAGTCCCACACACCTAATGAAAGCATGGCTCTAGCATGAAACCTCTGATTCTGGTGACCTTGACCAGCCCAGAAGTGAAGTAAAAGATTTCTTTGAAGTAAAAGTAAAAGACAAGCTATATTCTACAAGTCAGCCAGTTTCTGAAACAAAAGGGTAGAGAAACTTGGCTTAAGTGCTAGATTCCAAATGCTTCGCAATATCACATCAGATTAAAAGAGAACTCTTTTAAAGTCAAATTTAGTTGAGGAAGGGAGTACTTTTCTGACATGTGTTTTAACATTCTCCCCAAAGCTTTCCATAATTGCCAGAACTGTGAACACCAAGCTAGCCTTGTAGGCAAGGCCAAATAAGGAGGAAATCCTTTCTCTTGTCTCCTACTGTGTAGGAAAATAAGGAGTAGGTAAACAATGGGGAGAACGGGAAGAAGCATAAAGAAAAAAAGGAAACAAGGGGAAGAAAGTGGCTACATACCACCAGCCCACCAACTGGAAGTGGCTCGAAGCCCTGCTTACATTTTTGTTCTGAGAAGTAAAGAACTCAAGGAGTCCAAGGAAGAGATTTCAAGAAAGAGAAAGAAAAGGAATCAGAGAGAAACCAAACAAAATCCAAGAGGATGTGCCACCCTGAATCAACAATC
Organism: Mellivora capensis; assembly: GCA_004024625.1. Taxonomy (NCBI): domain Eukaryota; kingdom Metazoa; phylum Chordata; class Mammalia; order Carnivora; family Mustelidae; genus Mellivora; species Mellivora capensis. The sequence continues at coordinate 13,931 of PISX010030978.1, forward strand.
TTTCCTCAACATACCAGATTTATTTAAACTTTATTTAATATTTTATAATTTATTTATAATTTATAATTTTTATTTTTATTAAATAATATTTATAATTTAATAATTTAATAAACTTTATTTATTTAAACAACACACCAGGATTTATTTAAACTTCCAGTACTAACCAGAATGGATAAGTAGTTATCTGTGAGAGTACAAGTGAGTGAGTTTGAGTGTATGTATGTTGTGAGTAGGTGTAGGGGAGAAACAGGGAGGACCTAAAGCGCTAGCTCTACAAAGGTAATCAACGTTAACCACTTCACACCCTTATTTACCACATCCTATCCAACTGTGTTCCTGAATTACTTCTTAAATTTATCTATTCCTATAATATTTATATAGTACTTACTATGAGCCAAGCACTATTCTAAGTACTTTATACAAACTCTTTTAATTCTCAGAACTATCTGATTAGGTAGGTCCAACTATTCTCTCCATTTTCCACATAAGAAAACTGAGTCATAGGGTGATTAAGGAACCTGCTTAAGGTCACAGCACTATTTAATGGTGGCCTCAAAAGGATTCACACCTGTGCTGGATCCCTTCCTCTTAATTGCTATATTCAACTATACTGCCTTACTAGCATCTTTGGTGAATCTTAAATACTTGCAAGCCACCATTCTAGCCTCTGAGGATACAGAGGATAAATAAAATTCGTGACCTTCATAGTTATAATCTCAGGGTGCCTGGGTGCTCAGTGGGTTAAGCCTCTGCCTTCGGCTCAGGTCATGATCTCAAGTGTCCTGGGATTGAGTCCCACATCGGGTTCTCTGCTCCGCAGGGAGCCTGCTTCCTCCTCTTTCTCTGCCTGCCTCTCTGCCTACTTGCGATCTCTGTTTGTCAAATAAATAAATTTTTTTAAAAAAAGTTACAATCTCAGGGGCTCCTGGGTGGCTCAGTGGGTTGAGCCGCTGCCTTCAGCTCAGGTCATGATCCCAGGGTCCTGGGATCAAGTCCCGCATCGGGCTCTCTGCTCAGCAGGGAGCCTGCTTCCCTCTCTCTCTCTCTGCCTGCCTCTCTGTCTACTGTGATCTCTCTCTGTCAAATAAATAAATAAAATCTTTAAAAAAATAAATAAATAAAAATAAAAAAGTTACAATCTCAGAACTGGCACTCAAAGACAAAAATAACCTACCTAAACCAAAAAGTTAACGGGTCACTCTTATACTTAAAAGCCATTTGATATTTTCCACTATAGATAGCACGAAGTTTAAACTCACTGACAACCTGGCATACTAAGCTTCTATGATTTGACCTTATTAGTATAAGCATCTTTTCAGCTTCCTCTTCTCATGGGACTCCCTTCCTTGACATCATAATCCAGTAACTTCTCTCTGCTTTGAGGTTAGTAAACTCGGCAGGCTGATTCACACACCTAGCCTTTACTCTTTGTTTTCTTTACCTAAAATTCTTCTCTTTTTCTTCCTCCCTCTTTCCACCCATTCACCTAACTCTTACTGATATCACAGCCTTGGTGTAGTATACCTGCCTTTAAAAAACTTTCCCTGGGGGGCACATGGGTGGCTCAGTCGGTTAGGCATCTGCCTTCAGCTCAGGTCATGATCTCAGGATCCTAGGATCGAGCCCCATATCAGGCCCTCCGCTTGGCAGGGAGTCTGCTTCTCGTTCTCACTCTCCCTCTGTGCTCAACTCTCTCACTCTCTCTCTCTTAAATATATAAATAAATAAATAAATAAATAAATAAAAACTTCCCCTGGGCCCAGTTAAACTAGGTTAGGTGCCCTATTTTATGTAGTACATGAGAAAATTCTGACTTACCACTCTTAGAGCATTACCCAACCTGAACTGTAATTGTTGGGAGTGTTCCCCCCCCCCTTTTTTTTTCCTAAAGATTTTATTTATTTATTTATTTGACAGAGAGAGAGATCACAAGTAGGCAGAGAGGCAGGCAGAGAGAGGGGAGAAGCAGACTCCCTGCTGAGCACAGAGCCCGATGCAGGGCTCGATCCCAGGACCCTGAGATCATGACCTGAGCTGAAGGCAGAGGCTTTAACCCACTGAGCCACCCAGGCACCCCTATTGGAGTGTTTCTTAAAGATAAGGCCTATTTTGGGGGCACCTGGGTGGCTCAGTGGGTTAAAGCCTCTGCCTTCAGCTCAGGTCATGATCCCAGGGTCCTGGGATCGAGCCCCACATCGGGCTCTCTGCTCAGCTGGGAGCCTGCTTCCTCTCTCTCTCTGCCTGCCTCTCTGCCTACTTGTGATCTGTCTGTCAAATAAATAAATAAAAATCTTAAAAAAAAAAATGCCTATTTTGTTACTGTATACTAAAAAGTTGTCAATGTTCCCTTTATAATAGTTTTTTCCCTTTATAAAAATGGTATTATGCCCACTACCTGTAAATTATTTTAATGGCTACATGACTACCTTTTACCTTTATTCAAATTTTGACAGAATTAGAGTGACACTGACTTCTTTGCTAAAACCAACAGGTTTATGGTAGAGTGGGTATATATGCAGTGATAATCCATTTTTAGATGGATGGAAAATATGGAAGTCAAGGTGAGAAAAACACTAGCTTAGTGAAACATACTAGAATTTAATGAACCAACAGCTGAAAGTATGCTGAAACTGTCTCCTCAATTCTCTGCTTACACAATAGAAAGCTCATATAATTAAAAATCTAAGTTCCTTTGTCTTATTAAAATGTTTATATGTACTTATTCATGAGGAATTTATATAAGAATGATACAGAGCAAGTAAAGAAACAGGACCATGATCACCTCACTATTCTTCTACATCTCCAAAGCTGTCTGCTAATTCATAAAAATAAATAAGTCTTCTTCATCCCTGTGCTTTACTAAAGACCCCATCATGGTCCTATGCCTGACATTCTGCCAAGACATTTTCCATTCCCACTTAGATTACGTCCCACTGAGTGTCCACAAAGTTCTCATATTACCACCTTAGCTTTTTCCTGAGTTTCATCCAGGCAATATTAGGGATTTGGGGTTTTGTTTTGTTTAGTTTTAAAGATTTTGTTTATCTATTTGAGAGATACAGGAGAGAGAACACAAGCAGGATAAGTGGCAGGCAGAGGGAGAATGTCCCCACTAAACAAAGAGCCTGATGTGGGACTCGATCCCAGAACCCTGAGATCATGACCTGAGTTGAAGGCAGATGCTTAGCCGAGTAAGCCCCCCAGGCACCCCAATGTTAGGACTTTTAACACTTAGGCAGTACACAAGTACTATGCCTAAGGCGCTGAGTGTTACGAACCCTAAAAACAAATCACAGGCTCTAAATACCAAAAAAAAAAAAAGGAAAGAAAGAAAACATTGCAAAAAATATTCATGTGTCATTACATTTCCAAATAACATTATGTCAACATTAATTTTAATACCTACAAAATTTTCATTACATTTGAAAACAGTTTAGATTTTCTCAGAACCATTTGTAAATATATATGATTATCAACAGTAAATTAAATAATTACAAAAGTAATTTACATAAAAAGAGTTATCATATGACCCAGAAATTCCACTCCCACATATATACCCAAGAGAAAACATGACCACACAAAAACCTGTACATGAATGTTCACAGCAACATTATTCATAAAGGCCAAAAAGAAGCAATTAACTCAAATGTCTATCAACAGATAAATGGATAAATAAAGTATATCCACACAATGGATTATTATTCCACAATGTAAGAGAATGAAGTACTGATAGATGTTACAAAATGGATGAACATCAAAACCAGACTTAGTGAATGAAGTTGCTCAAAAAAGAGGCCATCTGAATGCATTCTATGCTATACATATTATCTATTCAAGCATTATTCAATCTACAAGTCAGCAAAAGCCAAACTGTAGGAAACTACTGGATAATCAGATTTCTTCAATAAATATGCACACATATAAGAAAGAAAAGAAAAAGAGAGAGGGAAAGAGATATAGAGGAGGAATTTAAATCAGACCAAAAAGCACATTAATCGGGACGCCTGGGTGGCTCAGTGGGTTAAGCGGCTGCCTTCGGCTCAGGTCATGA
>PISX010030979.1:0-18003 GCA_004024625.1 Mellivora capensis
AGGCGTCCCAATTTACTTAAAAGTATTATATCAAAACTGTAGTAGGAATACACTGATAACAGGTAGCTTTCAGTGAAACTGTTAATCTTAAATGCAAGTTCAAGATGGATTTCTGCCTGTAGGGTTCATTGCTAAATGCAGCTTTTATAAAAGGATGAGGGCTTTACTACTGTGGACATTCATGACAACTTTTGAGGAAGAATCTGGTAGATTCGTTGATTTCTTTTATAGGATCTTAAAGAAGTAAGTAGTAGCTCCCAGTGCAGCTAAAGCAGTGGTTCCTTAGTGGGTTTGTGTGTTGGGGTGTGTTTTTGCCTCTAAAGGGGTATTTGGCATTCCTGGAGACGTTTTTTGATGGTCACAGCTGGGGAGAGGGGATTTCTGTGCTATGGCATCTAGTAAATAGAGGCCAGATATACTACTGAACATTCTGCAACGTATGGGACCTCCCCCTACAACAAAGAAGTGTCCAGCCCCAAGTGTCGATGGTACCCAAGTTGATGTATAGAATCTATTATATAGAATCAAGGATCAGAGAGCAAAAAGGTTAAAAGGTTATTGGAGTTAGGGAAGTTACCCTGAATTGGTTTTGAATGCCTTAGGGAGAAAGAGGAAGTCATTTCTATGGCAGCCTGTGTTTAAATATCACTGAGTACATTATATTAATCTATATTTTAACTTTGGTGATTTTCCTGTATATAAACCAGTTTTAGTTATATTTTAATTCTTACCAATCAGAATATTTTTTAATTTCTTAGATACATTTTCCTAACAGTAGTCCAAGATGAGACCTAAAAGAATGAAAAATTCCTTGTAATTAACATTTAGGAGTATTACAACTGAATATATTCTCAGTGAAGATATAAATTGAACTATATCTCCTTTGTCCCTAGCATTTAAATACGAAGTATTAATCTTAAGAAAAAGATACTTTCCCAAGAAGAGTTGCTACTTTTTATAATGGTGAATTTTTAAAAAAGATTTATTTATGTCATCTCAGCACCCAGTGTGGGACTTGAACTCATGGCCCCAAGATCCTGAGTCTCATGCTCCACCAAATGGGCCAGCCAGGCACCCCTGGAAAGTTTGTGATGAGACAGTATTTATCTTATAGTAAACTATATTTGTGATCTAGATTCTTCAACTGTTTAATTCTCATGAAGTTATAGATACACCTAAGAATATGTTTAAAAACAAAAGTCCTGGGTGCCTGGGTGACTCAGTGGGTTAAGCCTCTGCCTTCAGCTCAGGTCATGATCTCAGGGTCCTGGGATCGAGTCCCGTATCGGGCTCTCTGCTCAGCAGGGAGCCTGCTTCCCCCTCTCTCTCTGCCTGCCTCTCTGCCTACTTGTGATCTCTCTGTGTGTGTCAAATAAATAAATAAAATCTTTGAAAACAAACAAGCAAAAAACCCCAAAATTCCTGAAATGCTGCAGGTATATGAAACAATTTAAAAGAAAAACTGTAAAATCTACTTTGCCTGTAAGCCATTCAGTGGTACATGTAAAAATGCCCTTATGAAAAATATAGCTCTATTTTTTCTTAAATATTCTAACCATATAAATGGAATATTTACTCAGTAGTTCTTTAAGTTTGTTTTCAAACTTTTTTTAGATTTTATTTATTTATTTGACAGAGAGAGATCACAAGTAGGAAGAGAGGCAGCTAGGGCCGTGGAAGGCAGGCTCCCCACTGAGCAGAGAGCCTGATGCAGGGCTGGATCCCAGGACCCTGAGATCATGACCTGAGCTGAAGGCAGAGGCTTAACCCACTGAGCCACCCATGCGCCCCTCAGTAGTTCTTTACCTTCTGATCTGAATGAAATTAACGTTCAGGTTTCTTAAAGCAGCTCCAACGGACGTTTTTTCAAACCCAGAATTTCCTGCCTAGAACATGAATTTAGAGTGGTTCTCTCCGTGATCATTAGACATTCCGCATATCTAATGACCGCCACCAGATGGCGATCTTATACGTCGATAAAGACATACTTGGTGAAAACTGAATTGGTTGCCTGAATTAAGCCAGTTGAACTCAGCAGTGATATTTAGCAATGGTGAAAGGTGTGGACTGGCTATGCATCTCTCTGAAACATGAGACCTATTTTTGTTTTACAGAATTTTTTTCTTCTTTTCTTGGCTCTTTGTTCAAATTTTTCTGTGGAAACCAAAGTAAAACAATATCCCCATAAATTTATTATAATATTGATGCTGATTTATTGTGTTAAAGTTTTTGCTTTTGATGATAGTTATTTTATGGTATGGCTATTGCCAAATTTCTAATAGATTTAAGGTAGTATTTAAAATAATTAGGTGAATATTTTTGTAACTGAGTATATTTTACTTACAATTTCCTAAATTAGGCGTATAAGCAATTAAAATTTTATGTAGAATATATAAAACAATACATAGTTGAACTTAGCGGAAGGTATATGGCCCAGTGGAAAGAGCATAGGCTTTGAAGTCAGATGGCCCTGGGAGAACGATCAGCTATGTTACCTTACAGAGTTCTTCTGAGAATTAAAAATAAGGTTTGTAAGTGGCCTGAAAAGTGCATGATTTCTTAGCTCCTCCAGGTGCAAACTGTGGGACTTTGGGAAAATTACCTCCCCTTTTAGAGCCTAAGTTTCTTCTTCTATATATTTGGTTAGTAATACCTACTCCTGGAAATGTTTAGGATAGTAAATGAAAGAATGTATATAAAGCATAGAGAAAGTTTTAATAAATCATATCTGTTACTTTTATCCTCTGATACCATAAAAGCTAGTAAGAAACACAACAAAATTCCTGTCCATCATTTTTTTTTTAAGATTTTATTTTTATTTATGTGACAGAGAGAGACACAGCGAGAGAGGGAACACAAGCAGGGGGGAGTGGGAGAGGGAGAAGCAGGCTCCCCACTAAGCAAGGAGCCCAATGTGGGGCTCAGTCCCAGGATCCCGAGATCATGACCTGAGCCTAACGACTGAGTCACCCAGGTGCCCCCCGTCCATCATTGTTAAAGCAGATTGTTCTCGTCACACCTCTATTTTTTTAAGAGTTTAGGAAAATATGAGACCATTTTAGCAATTTTAAAGAATTTAAAACATGTTTTCTCTTAATTAGGAAAAAGGATGCACTCCACCTTTTTCTGGCCAGATAAAGGCACTTTACGGGGTCCTCTGCTTTATGTCAGCAGCGCTATCTATACATCATTAGCAATTACCACAGTATTGTGTTCCTTTATAGTAGTCTCGCCCCATCAACAGTTTGGCTTTCCATGATGGAGATCCAGAGATAGCTGCTCCTCCTGACCTTTGTCAGGAGGTCAGTAGTAGCCTAACACACATCACAATGCCTGTGTCATGCACCTCACTTCATCTCATCATGTAGGCATTTTTTGACCGCACATCATCCCAAGAAGGGGCGAATACAGTACAGTAAGATTTTGAGAGAAAGATCACATTCATATAACTTATTACAGTATATTGTAATTGTTTTGAGTTATTCTTTATAATCTCTTACTGGGCTAATTTATAAATTAAACTTTATTATTGTTATGTATGTATAGGAAAAACATACTATATATAGGGATTGGCATTGTCTGTAGTTTCAGGCATCTGTTGGGGGTGTTGGACTGCATCTCCCGCTGATAAGGGTGGGGAACTGCTATACCGAAAAGGTGACTGTAATGGGACCTAAATGGATATTACATGTTTTTAAAATCATTTTGATTCTTGTACTATTCTCCACCAAACTGTTTGGTGGGGGATTTTCCCCCCCTTGGGCCCATTGAAATTCACAGTTAGAATTTTGTTTTAGTATTATTTTTTTCCTGAATTTAAATAAGAAAGTCATTTTGTTAAAAAAATCAGTTTATGTGATTATATAATTTTCCCACATGATGCTGAAAATTGTTAGTTTATACTGTGCCTACAAATTCATTATAGTTTTTATTTTTTATTTTATTTATTTAATTTATTTTTTTTAAAGATTTTATTTATTTATTTGACAGAAATCACAAGTAGGCAGAGAGAGAGGGGGAAGCAGGCTCCCTGCTGAGCAGAGAGCCTGATGTGGGGCTCCATCCCAGGACCCTGGGATCATGACCCCAGCCGAAGGCAGAGGCTTTAACCCACTGAGCCACCCAGTTGTCTCAGTTTATTTTTTTAATGTTTTTATTTAAATCCCAGTTAATATACAGTGCAGTATTAGTTTCAGGGGTACAATATAGTGATTTACCACTTCATAGGACACTGGGAGCTCATCACAACAGCTGCACTCCTTAATCTTCCATTACCTATTTCATCCACCCCCCACTACTTCCCCTCTGGTAACCATCATAAATGAGCAAAGGGGGAAAAAAAAGAGAGGGCGCAAACCAAGAAACAGACTCCTTTTTTTTTTTTCTTTTAAGGTTTTATTTACTTACTTGGCAGAAATCACAAGTAGGCAGAGAGGCAGGCAGAGAGAGGGGGGGGAAGCAGGCTCCCTGCTGAGCAGAGAGTCTGATACAGAGCTTGATCCCAGACTCTGGGATCATGACCTGAGCCAAAGGCAGAGGCTTAAGGATTGAGCTACTCAGGTGCCCCAAGAAACAGACTCTTAACTACAAATTCATTTTTAAAAAACAGGAACGTGTTAAAAATTTTGAAACATCTTCTGACCTTATGAAATACAACTTTTGAAATGTTACTTGCCTTGTTATCAAAGTTCTATTAAAACATGAGTTGATCACTTTTTTTTTTTCAAAGATTGTACTTATTTATTTGGCAGGGGGGAGAGAATGAAACGGTGAGGGAAGAGGGAATCTGAAGGAGACTCTGCACTGAGCACAAAGCCTGATGTGGGGCTCTATCCCACAGCTGGGATGTCATGACCTGAGGTGAAACCATGATTTGGACTTAATGGACTGAGCCACCCAGGCACCTTGGAATTGACCAGTTTTGAAGAATTGACTAAAATGATAATTTTTCATGTTTAATAACTTTTTAATGGTTATTTCTGATATTACATCATATACTATATGTTGAATTAATAGATCCTTAACATCTTTAGAGAAGTGTGATCTTTGTTGAAACAGACCAGTATATCATCCTGCTATACTTTTTATCTTTTATGTTTATAGAAATACTTACTAACAAATATGTTTTATCCTTTATAAAATATAAAAATGTGATCATATTAAATATGATACTTCTACAATTTGCTTTTTTTCTTAATATATTAACTGGTATCTATAGAGTGGAACCTCCAGGTTCTGTTTCATTCTTTGTGTCTTACTAATATCTAATGGTAATTAGCTGTTCCCTATTTACTTTCAGGTTGTTTTCTCTTTTGCCAGTTTGAATAGTAAGCATGCTTGACTTTATCTTTACATTTTGGTGCTTTTATTTCTGAGTAGATACTCAGGAGTGATACTGCTGCACAAAGAATATTCTTAAAGATTTAAAAAAATGGATTCTTGCTGGGTTACACTCCAGAAAGTTTTGAGAAATTTATATTCCCACTGGGAATTATGAGAGTGTCAGTGTCTCCCTTTTATTGGTTTAGATGTTAGTGTTTTTTTTTTTTCCTAATCTGATGAGTAAAATTTGCTGAACCTGTAGTAAGAATGTCCATCTTATACGGTTATTGGTCTTTTATATTTTCTCTTAAGGAAATGACTTGGTTTATATTTTTTGTCTATTTTTTCTGCCTTTTACTTCCTTTTTAAATCAAGAAATTTCTTGTATTAGAGATTTGTAATGACATGTCTGTCATTCTGCATATATTTCCTTATGTTCTACCTTGTCTCATGATGTTCTTTGCTTTAGAGAAATGTTTGTTTTTAATAGAGTAAAATACATCTTTATCAGTCTTTTTCTTTATGACTTCTAGATTTCTCATCTTGACTAACAATATATTCCCACTCCAAGATATTACCCTTCTAAGTAATTCATCTAGAATTTATTTTCACCTGTGGTTTGACAACGAAGTAGACAACTTCGTTTTATCAAACTGGAAAACCTAAGAAGTCTTAGTTTCAGTTTCTTGACTCAGTTTTGCCTTATAAAATATATAACTATTGTTTCTGTGTTGGTACCATACTTATCATAATTTTATAGTATATTGGATTTTTTTTTTTAGGCAAAGTGTCCCCCCCTCCCTTTTTTCATGATTTTATTGGGAATAGATTGTCTTAGAGATAGTGGAATCTTAAGACTTGTGCAAAGACTGAAATCTTTAGTATTTTGCATTTTAATATGTTTGCTTTTGGTACCTAGTCAGTAATTTATCATTTTTGGGCAGGTTCTTCATATTCTAATTAATTTAAGTTACATTGACAGAGATCTACTTGAGTGTAATATTTGAGTTTCTTGAGCAGTACGGGTTTTAGTGACATTTTCTAATGGTCCAGTCATAAATCTTGATTCTGAAATAGATAGTAGTGTTTAAGTAATCCTAGTACTCCAAATGTATTTTTAAAAAAATATTTTTATTTATTTATTTGACAGAGATCACAAGCAAGCAGACAGGCAAGCAGAGAGAGAGGAAGGGAAGCAGGGTCTCGGCTGAGCAGGGAGCCCAATGTGGGGCTCGATCCCAGGACTCCGGGATCATGACCCAAGCTAAAGGCAGAGGCTGTAACCCACTGAGCCACCCAGGCGCCCCTCCAAATGTATTTTTAACATGGATTTTAAAATTCAAGACTAACCATAGGACACAGCTTACTTAGAAGGCTTCACTATAAATGTGGAACAGAAGGTAGTTGTTATCACTCTTTATATAAAAATAGAAATCTAATTCACGTAAGTGAAAAAGGTGTGTGTATCAGGGTGGTAGAAATCCTTATTTTTCTTTTTGTAAAATAAGCAGATATTGCCTAAAATGTTACATTATTTAAAGTTATGATGACAACTCTAGCTACCAAGAACAGTTATAAGGCAAAAACAGAAAGAAGTTCTGTCTGGTGAGTGGACATGATATGTATGAGAGGTAGGGAGCCTTGGGTAAGTCTTGATTTCTTCTATCATGTACAGGTTTACTTAATAATTTTTTTCAGAATAAGTTGCCTTGTACTGATACAGAAAAATGTTTAGGGTATATATTTTAATTGGAACAAAGCAAGTTATGTATATAACAGTGAGTTGTAACATGACTATCTTTTTTGGTAAGAACATATATACTTCTCTTTGCATTACAGAAATGGAGAAAAGGTTGAAAATGGGGCAGAGAGAACAAGGGAATAAATGAGACTGTTTTGATTCATGTAAATGTATGCCTAAATGAAATAAGCTGGATACAGAATAACAAATACAGTATCCTCTCACTTATATCAGACTCACAGAAGCAGACAGGGCAATGGATGGTTGCCTGGGGCTGCAGGTAGGAGGAAGTGAGAGGGGTGATGGTTAAAGGGTACAAAGTTTAGTTACATAAGGTAATTAAGTTCTGGAGATGTGTTACACAGCATAGTGCCTACAGCTAAGAAAACTGTATTATAGGGGTGCCTGGATGGCTCAGTGGGTTAAAGCCTCTGCCTTCAGCCCAGGTCATAGTCCCAGGGTCCCGGGATCGAGCCCCCGCATCGGGCTCTCTGCACAGCAGGGAGCCTGCTTCCCGCCCCCTCTCTGCCTGCCTCTCTGCTTACTTGTTATCTCTGTCTGTCAAATAAATAAATAAAATTAAAAAAAAAACACCTGTATTATATACATAAAGTTTTTTTTGACAGATAATGGTCCGGTATCCTTACCACTCACACACACTCAATAATAAGGGGGGTGGGGGTGGGAGGAAACTTTGGGAGGTGACAGATATGTCTGTGGCCTTGATGGTGGAGATGGTTCTATGGGTGTGTATCCCCAGACTCATAGAGTTGTATGTATTAAATACATACAGCTTTCTACATGTCGATCATACCTCAGTAGATTGCTTTAAAATAAGGATTGCTGAAAAATCTTTAAAGAAATAGATTTAAATTCTGTACCTTATATGTTGAGTTAATATCTTTTTATTTTGTCAAGAGAGTAGTAGAATAAAACTTATTTTACCTTTCTATTTAATCTGTAAACTTGATATTTTAAAGTTTAGTTTGAATATTGGTTTTAGTAGTACCCAGGATACTGTCACAACAGGTAATGTGCTGCAGAAATGGATCTTTTGTATTTTGATGTAGAGTCAATTTTGTTTTGCAATTTAGGAAATTAAAAATTTGTATGTACCCAATTCCTTCTTTTCCCTTTCCTGGGGACTCTTAACCTTCCTTTCCTCTCTCTCCTATACATGTGTCTGACAACCCCCCCCCCCCCCCCCCCCCCCCCCCCCCCCCCCCCCCCCCCCCCCCCCCCCCCCCCCCGCCCAGCTTTCCCTCCTTCTTTTTACCTAAATCCCTGTGCTCAGAGTTTTTATAATCCAGTGCTTGAGACCTATGGCTGACCAGGATGTTAAGCTCTTAAATATAGTGGGGAGGGCCAAGAGTTTCTACAGGAGGTAAATTTCAAGAGGTTATTGTCGGAATTGCTATTGAACTTGATTGTTTGCGGACACTTTTCATTTCTGGTTGTGATGTATTGAGAATTTTTAAAATTGTTGACTAACGGGGTGCCTGGGTGGCTCAGTGGGTTAAAGCCTCTGCCTTCAGCTTGGGTCGTGGTCCCAGGGTCCTGGGATCGAGCCCTGCATCTGGCTCTCTGCTCGGCGGGGAGTCTGCTTCCTCCTCTCTCTCTCTCTGCCTACTTGTGATCTCTGTCTCTGAAATAAATAAATAAAATCAAAATTTTTTTATTTCTTTTCAGCGTAACAGAATTCATAGTTTTTGCACCACACCCAGTGCTCCATGCAATGCATGTCCTCCATAATACCCACCACCTGGCTCCCCCAACCTCCCATCCCCCACCCCTTCAAAACCCTCAGGTTGTTTTTCAGAGTCCATAGTCTCTCATTTTCCTCTCAACTCCAATTTCCCTCAACTCCCTTCTCCTCTCCATCTCCTCATGTCCTCCATGTTATTTGTTATGCTCCGCAAATAAGTGAAACCATATGATAATTGACTCTCTCTGCTTGACTTATTTCACTCAGCATAATCTCTTCCAGTCCTATCCATGTTGCTACAAAAGTCAGGTATTCATCCTTTCTGATGGAGGCGTAATACTCCATAGTGTATATGGACCACATCTTCCTTATCCATTCGTCCGTTGAAGGGCATCTTGGTTCTTTCCACAGTTTGGCAACTGTGGCCATTGCTGCTATGAACATTGGGGTACAGATGGCCCTTCTTTTCACCACATCTGTATCCTTGGGGCAAATACCCAGTAGTGCAATTGCAGGGTCATAGGGAAGCTCTATTAATAAATAAGATCTTTTAAAAAAATTGTTGACTAACAAATCTTTTCTAGTTGCTTTTTAAAAATTTATGTTTATTTGCCAACTTTCTATAAATCATAGAAAGGTTGAATATTTTAAAAATATGATTAGTTATATACTTTAGGGGAACTGTTGATGTCATTGGGGTTTCTTAGAGAAATTTAATAAAATAGAAGCTTTAGTTTGAAGGCTATGGTATGTCTTTTGGCTGCTATCTACAGTATCCTATAAAGCTGTAGAAAATTAAAACACTGTTTTTCTGTTTGATATATTATTTTGGTTTTAAATTCTTTGTTATTTATCTGGTATATGTTATCTGAATTTTACAGGATTAGCTGGTAGTAAGACTTCGTTTTTGGGAAATAGATATTTCTATAAAAAAAATCATTTATTTGCATTGTTAAAGGCTTTGATGGTTCCAGGGAGAAAATATATCTATCCAAAGAGAATAGTTTAATTTAGATTACAATTATTAAAAAAATTTTTTTTAAAGATTTTTATTTATTTGTTTGACAGAGAGACACAGTGAAAGGGGGAACACAAGCAGGGGAGTGGGAGAGGGAGAAGCAGGCTTCCCACAGTACAGGGAGCCTAATGTGGGGCTCGATCCCAGAACTCTGGGATCATGACCTGAGCCGAAGGTAGACGCCCAATGACTGAGCCACGCAGGCACTTAAAAAACTTTTTTTTTAAGATTTTATTGGAGAGAGAGTGTAAGTGCACATAAGTGCTGGAGTGGCAGAATGAGAGGGAGAAGCAGACTTCCCACTGAGCAGGGAGCCCAGGATGGAGCCCCAGACACTGAAATCACGACCTGGGTCAAAGGCAGACATTGAACCAACTGAACCACCCACATACCCTAAATTAAGAGTACAATCTATATGGATTTGGTACACATTTTATTTTATTAATTCATGTTCAGTTAGAATTTTGTCTTAATCATCTATAGTTGAGATTTTTTTTTATTATTTCTATTTCTTATATCTATCTTGTATCTTACATCTATTTTTCCTTTATAGACCGTTGGAATAGAGGAAAAAGCATGGACTGAGAAAGACTAGGTTTCAGTCTTAAATCTACTGCTTACTAGATCTGTGACTTTGGAGAAGTAATTTAACTTCTCTGAGCTTTAGTTAGTGTTGAGAGGATTAAATTAAATGTCTGAAGGTTAAATGTACTATGTAATAATGCAGTATGTATCATCATGTTTAGCATAGTTTTGGCACATAATAGGTGCTCAATAAGTATTTTTATTTTTTAGATACCCAGAATAATAGGATGATAATTTTTAGTCTTCGTTCTTTAAAATGTTTGTTGAACAAACAATATCATAGAGAAACTAAAAAGAATATAATCCACCCACAACAATGTATGTATGTATGTATTTATTTATTTAATTAGTTAGTTAAAGTAAGCTCTGTGCCTAGTGTGGGGCTTAAACTCACAAACCGAAGATCCAGATTCACATGCTCTACTGACTGAGCCAGCCACCCCACACCCAAAACTTTAATTCTATATTTTTAAGATATAGCCTTTTACAGTAGTTCTAAAAGTGCTGTCCATGGACCTCTGCCAGTCCCTGAGATCAGGGGATCTGTAACGTCAAAACTATTTTTAATAGTTCAAGACATTATTTGCCTTTTCTACTGTTGTGGAATTTGTACTGAGGCTGCAGAAGCAATGATGAGTAAAACTGTTGGTCCCTTAGCTCAGAACAAGGCAGAGGCACTGAACAGCCCTGGTAGGCATTCTCAGTTTAAAAAATGAAACAGATTTTCACTTAGGAATGTCCTTGATGAAGAAGTAAAAACCATATTAGTAAATCGGAGTCTTTGAGCGCACATTAATTTCTGAATGACAAAATAGGAAGTATGCATGAAAACAGTTCTGTTACATACTGAAGTAACAATAATTGGGGTAAATACACTGGTGTGATTGCTTGACTTATGAGCTGAAGCTAGCTGCTTTTGTACTTGAAAGTAACTGCAGACTAAACTATGGTTATTCAGACTTGACATTTGGCAGATCCTTCCTAAGAAAGGAAGTGAACCTACCACTTCAAACAAAAAGAACTGGTAGTATTTGTTACCAATGATAATAAATCTAGCTTTCATTGATAAAACAAGAAATTTGGAAAAGTTTTATCTACCAGCTGAATTTCTCTGATGAGCTTATTGATGATATTAATACATATTTTTAGTATCATATAATGAAATGTGAGGTTTGGAAAAGTTCTAGTACCCAGTGAACACGTATTTTAGAAATGGGTGAAAGAGCCATTCAAAGTGCATGGTAGACTAATGGATTTCAGAGTACATGTACAAAATGTACATGTACCATTGTACCATTTGAAATGTACATTTTCATTATTTGAAATGTACCATTTGAAATGTACCATTTCAAATGGTACAATGTACAAAATGTACATGTACCATTTGAAATGGTTTTAGATTCTCCTTGCAAACTAATGTTTAAGAAATGGCTACTTCCTGGGGTGCCCAGCTGGCTCAGTCGGTAGAGCATGTGACTCTTGATTTCAGGGTCCTGATCTCTACCTTGGGCATAGAGCTTATTTAAAAACAAATAAATAAAAAAATTTTAAAAATGACTACTTTTTAAATTTGGTGCAGTATCAGTGAGGAATATCCACAGTTACCTGAAAAGAGTATTAAAACACTTCTCCCTTGACAACAGAGTATTTCGTGGATCTGGAATTTTTATATAATTCAACCAAATCATATCCTTGATTAGAGAATTAGATATGAGAATCTATTGTCTCCTATTAAGGTCAGGTGTTAGAGATGTGCAGAAATGTAAAAGCCTATTTTTTCATTAAAGCTTTTATTTTTGAAAAGGATTATTTTTCATTAAAATACTATTTATGTTAACGTGTAATGACTTTATTTTAAATTGAATTTAAATGTTTTAAAGTTTTCTCAGTTTTACTTCCAATATAGTAAATATAGATGTTAAACTTGTATAAACAAAGGCCCTTTGAAGTCTTCTGTAATTTTTAGAGTATAAAGAGATTTTTTTTTGAATATAAAGAGATCTTGAGTCTGAAAGTTGGAGGAGTGCTTCTCATTTTCTTTTTCCTCTTTTAGCTAAAAGATTAAAATAATTGTAAACCATGATGTAATTAAATAATTTTGTTGAATTATTAATCTTGTTATTAATATAGTTATATTATATACTATTAATGTAGTTGTGATAAGTTGGTATAAATATTAGAGTAACAATTAAAGGCAAAACTTTCTTCAGATGCAGACATCTTTGGGTCCTCCTGAAATTAAGTGAAAGGGCTAGATTTAATGAACTATGTTGTTGGCAGTTTATTCTCTAAGAACTATCTAACCCCCATTCACTCACTCACGTAGCCATCTCCATATATCCTTAGCGTATGTTCTCTTTTGAACTATTGTTACAGTAAGTTTCAGTTGAAAACTGGTTGCTATATTTCTCTTTTGGTATTTTCTATTACTACTAACTGTGTGTATTATGTTCCTAGTCTCTTTTGCTGTCACTCTCTCTGTATAAGTTGTAGTCATTAGCTTGGAAGATTAGGTAACTTAGAAGACCGTGATTGGCTGTACCATAAAAGCAACTTAGGAGAATTCATCTGTGCAAAGCACAGTGACCTAAATCAGATATGTACTCACTGTCCCTGGAATCTTCAAGGGACTTAACTGTGTTACATTGTCAAAGACAAGGCATTTATATATTGCTATGGAAAGATTTCGCCTGGAGAAGAAGTTACCTGTATGTACCTGGTTGTGATCTTGTGTTTTATTTATAAACAGATCTGACTTTTTCAGTTTACTAGTGAAGCTTGAAGAAATGTCAGGCTTATTAGCACTGGCTTAGAATAGTATCATCCTCTGTGTCCTTGGCTGTGGAAGTCATATGCTTCAAAGAGTAGATCCTGGTATAAAGTTAGCAATGTTTGTAGCATCATTATTATTCTATAAAATTGTTTTTTTTGATCAGTTAATATTACTGGAATGAGGCTTTTAAAAATTCTGTTTGGCCAAGATACTGGGAAAGAAATCACTTTGTCTTTAATGGTTAAGTATGTTTTGAATATAAACTGAAATATTTGATAACTCTTTGTAGTTGCAATCATAATTTTTTGGCGGTATTACTTTTGGCCTGTGGCCATATGTCTTAAGTAATGAAGAAATTAATTTGTGATAGGGATCTTATGCTGTTTTAAAACAGATTTTGTAAACCTCAAATGTCCAAAGAAGATAAAAAACTATATTTATGGTATATTGTTAAATAATCTTTTAACATTCTTTTTTTTTTTTCTTAATATTATGCCTTTGACCTGTTAAAGTTTGCTTTTTGGTCATTTGGCCAAGAAAACACAATCACAGATCTTGCTTTTTCAGATGGAAAAATGACTTACGGGAAGAGTTAGTACAATGTGTTACGTAGTTACAAAGTCTGTTTCAAATAGTTTTGATTTTGCTGGGAATTCCCGCTTGTGAATTGAATTTTGGTTTTATCATGTGTTGGAGATGGGCTTTTTTGTTTATAAACTGATTTATTACATTTCAGAATACTGAATACCTTTGTATGTTTGAGCTTTAATTGTGTTCATAAGGAGTCTTTAAGTAAATCCACTGTAAATTTTTAGCTGAGTAGTCTTGTCCTTTGAAACATACTCAACATTCCAGTATTAGAGAGCTTACTAAGAATCCTGCTTGATGTTTAGGGTATACTAGTGAACAAAACAAAAATGATTCCCCTCTTCTTGGAACTTATTGTTCTATTGGAAGATAGTTGAAAGTTAAAGAAGTAGTTATATAAGTATGTAAAGAACATTGAAGAAGTAGTTACATAAATATATAATTGTAAGTTTTACAATTTACAATTGTAAAGAAAAAGTACTGTGTGTTCTCAGCATATATTATAGTGACCTTGGTCTCTTGTCGTGTGGGTAAAGAACCCATGTGACTGGGACTCTGTAGAGACCTGACTTTTAATTTCACTTCTTTCACCAGTTTACAGTGTGATCTTATGTCGCTTAAGCTGTGTGTGTGTAATGTATATGTAAAATCTGAACATTGAACGAAAAAGTAAAGCCTGTTGATCCCTATGAGTCTGTGAGGTCTCATTCATTAAGATTAGGAATGGAAAAGATAATTCATTTACCTCCAGATTTTTTTTTTTTTTTTTTATCATGGAGAACCACTTAGCTGTAAATTAACTGTTAAGCTGGAAATTTGATGGTATTACAGTTTTTCGTTCATTTATGTACCCCTGGTACCTGGAATATGCTTGGCACATAGTTTATACTCAGTAAATATTTGTTGAATGAATGAGTTCCTTAATTCCTAGTCTTTAAGGGAATGAAACTTTTCTCATGATCTATTGGATTTACGGGGAACAAGGTTATTATCTAGTGGAAGAAGAGGCAAACCGACCATATTGCTAAGGGATTTTCTGGCTGTCTCCTGTTGGTTTTTACTAGAAAACTGCAAAGGAACCCTAAAAAAGCCAGGTAATGATAACCTCGTGCTGACCGGAGATGAGGAATCTTGACAGAACACCTACTGGGCCTTATTTTGTTGAAAAACATTGATTGGATCTTTGTGTGTGTGTGTGTGTGTGTGTGTGTGTGTGTGTGTGTGTGTGTGTGTGTGTTTTCCCTTTAGTGAAGAATGCCTGTGCTTTTCTACACATTTTAATTACTAATAAGATTGTGATAGTTTTTTTAAAAAGCCTGTTTTAGAAATAGATTTTATTATGCTTATTTCAGTAAACATATACTACTTGATAACCATAAAATAAGTGATTTGTATGTTTCTTGGGGTGTGTGTGTGTGTGCGTTGATTTGGAACTTGGAATGAATGCATTTCCCCATAGAAATAATATAATAAATATTTGTGATTTATAATTTCAAGTAGAACCCTGATGAGGCTTTCCATTTGTTCATCACTCTTGTACATTTAAAGGTCTCTTAAAGTAATAGTTTTATATCCTTATGAAAGTTACTTGCTGTATCTTGGCATTTTCTCCTAGATACTTATGCATGTATGTCCTGTGAATAATTCTTTGTACAACCGTAATAGTATTTTAGGCTATATTTTAAGTCTTCGCTTCATTTTTAATTAGGAAACTCATAGGTATTTGTTTCTGTACTTGTAAGGCCTCTCTAATCTAGTTAGAAAGGTATTTTTTTTTCCCCTTAAACATGGAGTAGTTTCCTCATTTAGTTTAGTAAAAAATGGGAGCATTTTCTATGGGTTATATACTTTTTTATGGCATTTTCATGTAATATATCCTTCCACAATGCTTTCAGGTGGGTATTATGCTCTGTAGATGAGGACCAAGATAGGTAAGTGACTTTCAGAAGATTGCATTATTAAGTCTTCCTCTGTATTCATATGGCTAAAAATAAATCAGAGAATATAAACAATAATCAATTCAAAAGTCTACATCCACTGCCAGAGGTAACTGGTTTTACTGTTTTCTTGTATGTCTTCCAGTGTTTCATTATGCAAATTAAAATGTTCCTATTCTGTGTACTTCCTAACACAGAAAGTAGCAGACCTTATATATGGTTCTCTACCTTGTGTATATTTCATTTTATAATAAATAGGTCTTAGACACTATGTATTGGCATGAAAAATACCTCCCAGTACCTTGGTATTCCACTGGCATAGCCATTCCTCTGTTAAGGGACTCTTGGATTGTGTCCAATCTTTTCCCATTATA
Source organism: Mellivora capensis (assembly GCA_004024625.1). Lineage (NCBI taxonomy): Eukaryota > Metazoa > Chordata > Mammalia > Carnivora > Mustelidae > Mellivora > Mellivora capensis. The sequence continues at coordinate 16,044 of PISX010030979.1, forward strand.
AGCTGCAATAAATAATCTTGTACATGTGTCCTTTCATACACAGAGAATTTAAACTTTCTTTATGATCTTATCTGTCTAGTTCTTTATTGTCTTCTTTGTTACGGAGCACTTATAATCTGATTAGTACCCTTATTTTACAAACAAATGGAATAGAAATTTGAAACCAATGCAAATAATTTTCTAAAGATTAGCGTGAGTCAATCTTACATTGACATACTTTGGGTAGCTTTTTTTTTTTTTAAGATTTTATTTATTTATTTGACACAGAGAGATCACAAATAGGCAGAGAGGCAGGCAGAGAGAGAGAGAGAGAGGAGGAAGCAGGATCCCCGCTGAGCAGAGAGCCCCATGCGGGCCTTGATCCCAGGACCCTGGCATCATGAACTGAGCCGAAGGCAGAGGCTTTAACCCACTGAGCCACCCAGGTGCCCCTTGGGTAGCTTTTTTATTCTTCCATGTATTTCAGTTTTCTCAGTGCCTTGGGATTATTTCATTTTAGGAAGGCTTTATAGGCATTGGCTTACATCACTCACTTATCTGATGTTAAGAATGAAAACATTTTGATGTCGGGGGTTGCTCTTTTCTGTTACTATATATAGTTTTTCATTATATTCTTGGAGTTAAAAAATGAAGATTTTTCCTAGATGCAAATATAAAAATAACTGACATATTAACAGATTGAAATTTTAACTTATTCTCTTTTTAAATTACTAAAATTAAATGTTTGTTGTAACAAAAAAATTAAACAGTATGTGATTGTCTCTGTGTTATTGCTTTCCTAGTCATCAATATGAGACAGTTTGAAGGTTAGCCTTCCAAATATTTATTACTGTGTAATACATTTTTGTATATACTTTAAAGAATACAAGTGTACTTTATATAGTATATAAACATACTCTGTATTTAGAAATATGGCATGAGGCATTATCCTAAAATGATAGGATTTAAAATGCAGTATATTTATTTCAGAAACAAATTGTCCCCTTGAAACATCAATGGCTTTGTTCTAAGGGATTTCCAGTATATAAAGTCATATGCATCCTGCAGACTTTGTTGAATTACTTGTAATATGTCAGGATGACCATTTGTGTGGCCTACTTAATTTAATGTTTGCATTTATAGCAGATTGCCTTTTTGATTCGTGTTTCACAGTTGTTGAAAAGCTGTGAAAAGTTTTTAAGAGAAAGGAGGAATGCAGATGCTCCTCCCCTTGTTTACAGTGCTAGTATTATAAATTTCTTATACTCTTAAAATTTGAACTTTAGTTTGTTCTGCCAGTTACACGTGAGAACATTCTTTTTGAAAACCCAGTCAGTCACAGTAAAATAATATTCTTACTTGGCTTTAAGTTAAGTGACTTACTTAAAGCCTCACAGACACAATTAAATGGGAGCCAGCTGGGTGGGCCATGAGAGGAAGTGCTGGTAGATAGTCTTTTTTTGGCATGCCACTTTTTGCACATATTGGGGCCGTTTTTTGATATGGTAGATGTTTAGATGTCCAGCTTAAGTTGTTTTTGAGTGTTAGCTAATAGTGTTGTTAGTACATCTAAACATGTAAGTATATCTATAGAAATAAAAGGTTTTTTTTGGATAGGGGTAAGAGAAAAATCTGTTGTTTTCCTTCCTATCTTAGCCAGCGTTCCTGATAATGAAAGTTTAGAATGGGAGCAGTTAATCCCTTTTAGAATACACAGTATGCTACCTCTGGGGATAATCATCTTTTAGGAGACTGCTTATATTCTACCTGTACATGAAATCACTGGAGGAGAGCTAAAGGTTTTAGAGTATGAAATGCTTACGAATTATACTTTGGTTTTTTGTGTGTTTCTGTGTGTGTATTTTTGTGTTTCCTATTTTAGCCTTTCCTCATTACTTATTGGTGTTTGAGTGTTGTGAGGCACTTTGATGAACCATACATACTGTTGTCAAGTGACTTTGTCATTCTCAGTCCATTATGT
>PISX010030980.1:0-17983 GCA_004024625.1 Mellivora capensis
CTGTTGGTGGGAATGCAAGTTGGTGCAGCCACTCTGGAGAACAGTGTGGAGGTTCCTCAAGAAGTTAAACATAGAGCTTCCCTATGACCCTGCAATTGCGCTACTGGGTATTTACCCCAAAGATACAGATGTAGTGAAAAGAAGGGCCATCTGTACCCCAATGTTTATAGCAGCAATGGCCACGGTCGCCAAACTGTGGCTTGTACTTTTTAACATATTTTCTTTATTCCGCATCTTCATTTCTCTAGGTAGAAATTTCATCCTTCACTGAAATCCACAAATTTCATAGCTATCATTTCATGAGAAAGATAATGATTTCTGAATAAATTTTGGTGTCTTTCTTGTCATTTATTTCATGATCTTGGAGAATCACTGAACTTCACAAAACAGAAGGACATTTTTCATTGCTGTTAGAGGGTCTCTCCAGCTGCACTGCAGATTTTGTATGCACTTAATAGAGACTGATTTAAGTGTAATAGTAAGCATTTTATTTCATTTACAATCATCATAATTTTAGCCAAAAAACTGAATTTTAGGAAATATTTAAGGTTTAGCTTGGTCAAAATGCTGAAAGAGGATTTTTTTTTTAATTTTTATTTTTTATAAACAAATTTTTATCCCCAGGGGTACATGTCTGTGAATCGCCAGGTTTATACACTTCACAGCACTAACCATAGCACATACCCTCCCCAATGTCCATTACCCATTGCACTACTGGGTATTTACCCTAAAGATACAAACGTAGTGATCCGAAGGGACACGTGCACCCGAATGTTTATAGCAGCAATGTCTACAATAGCCAAACTATGGAAAGAGCCTAGATGCCCATCAACAGATGAAAGAGGATTTTTAAACCCATGTGTGTATAAAACCTTACCAAAAGCAAATGAAGTGAAATTTTTTGAGGGAACTATGAATGGTGATTGTGATCTATCATTTTCTCTGCTTCTAAGCAGTCTTGATTTTTTCCTCCAACCACTCAAACATCCAGAAGGCTCTTACGTATCTTTCAGCCAACCTTATCTTTGTTATGGCAACAGATATAAATTAACAAATAGAGTTTTAAACCTCATCTAGTTGCAATTTTGTTTGCTTTAGTTAATTATCATTTGTTTCATGAATAATACTTGAGTTCTCATTATGTACTGTTGGAGGAGGTAATTTTCCTTCTACCTTTCAAAGTTTTCCTGGCTAATCTGAGGATTAGATTGACAGTAGGCAGATTACCAGGGGAAAAAAAATCAAATTTAATTTTGTACATATGAAAACCCCAGAAACATGAGGGGCTCAAAGACAGCAAGGTCAATTCCTGAGCTAAGGAATAGGATAGGTGCCTATAGCTTTAACAGAGGGGACAGCACTTTACAGGGCAAAAAGCAGAGGAGATGTGTAGTAGTTAGATGTTTGCCATACCATAGAGAAGGTTCACTAGATAAAATTTGTCTCTGTTAATAACTCTAATTCTGGAAAAGACACTTATTTTAGATTCTTCAGTTAGTTAAGGGAAGGGCAAAACTGTCTCCTGAGCCCTCAGGGCCTCAATTGTCTTTAGCTCAAAATAATGCACAGGCCAAAGTCACACATTTTTTAAAATTTATTTTTTATTTTTTTAAGGATTTTATTTATTTATTTGTTTGTCAGAGAAAGGGGCGGGTAGAGAAAGAGAGAGAGAGAGAGAGAGGACAAGCAGGGGGAGTGGCAGGCAGAGGGAAAAGCAGGGTTTCTGCAGTACAGGAACCCAGATGTGGGACTTGGTCCTAAGACCACATGACGTGAGCAAAAGGCAGATGCTAAACCCACTGAGCCACCCAGGTCCCTCCAAAGTGGCACATTTTGAAGGGAATGGTTTTGAATCCTTTCAGTACCCTCAACCACTTTAAGTACTCTTCAGAGATGAATAACACATGGTGCCTGACTTTAAGGATTTTAGTTATCAGAACAAATAAACACATAAATAAATGAGTTCATAAACAAATGATTTGGTGAAGTGTATGTGCTAGCACTGGTTAAAGTCTTCAGGATATATGGTGGGGAATATAATTCTGAGCAGGTGATTAAGTTTTTTCTTTCACTATTAAAATAATACTTGTGTATATCTTCCAAAAATTCATTAATGCTTGGCTCATAAATATAAATGTTTTATTTTATATATAATTTGTAGTGCCTAAGTAATTTTTATTTCCTCTCAGTTTGTCATTCTGGAAGAAATCAGGCTGTCTTAATTTCAGAGTCATGAATATAGATTCATTACTGAGCTAGTTGTAGTTTGCCCCATTGTAAAAAAGAAGCAAAAACAAAACAAAACAGAACAATATGTTTTTATAGATCAGTTCTGAAAAACTAAATGTATGTTATAATAGTTAGACTCACAGGAAGTAAAAGGTGGCATCAGTCTTTGGGACATGAGGGATATGAATTAGTTTAGAAGTGTATCTAAATTGGGAAGTTTTTTTGGGTGACCAGAATCAACAGAGCAAAGCAAATTGCTAGAAGATAAATGGCTGCTTTTGATGTGATATAATAGACCTTAGACAAATGTAATAATTTGTTCTTAATTTTTATACTTATAAGATGATTGGATATAAAAATTACTTCTATATTATGTCACAGTAAATAAAAAACTTAGAATATTAAACTTTATATGACGACCAAGAACAAATTTATTAATGACTTTTTATTTTCTTAATATCAAAAAATTGATCTGGAATGTCTAAATCTTTGATGCTATTAATTCAAAGAAGCATCAGTGAATCAGATTCTGTTGTGCTAAACCTTGTCCCTCAATTTCCATTAGGCTCTTTAGGAAGCTGTGTGTATTTTTTGGAAATATTAAGACATTATTCTAAAATACAGCTTTAGTGTTTTGGCATTCCTTGGTTCACGGTCAAAGTTAATGCCTTATTTGCAATTGGAAAATAATTATACTCTATGAAAATCTGAGTCAATAAGTATTAGAGAATTAAGAGTATTTACCTCTGAATGTAAGTACCAAGCCCAAGGTACATTATCTCTTTCCACAAAGTTTTAATATTATTTTATTGTTTCTCTTCTTGTTCTCTCTGCAGTAGGTAAGGACATAGCCAAGGTACAGTCATAACATGCTTTGTCTCCAGTTTAATGGGAAAATCAATGGATACTAGTAATTTTAAGGATATTAGAGATAGCCATTGTCTTTGATAGAGTTCTTGGACTGAGACTCTACAACAAAAAGTAATTGAATATTAATATAATTCTAAAAAATGAGGTTACATTTGACCAAATTAAACATAAATAATATATTGCTTAAATTATAATTTCTAAGTGAACTGGCCAGGGGTATTAAAGCAAATGTTTATTGACTTTCTTGTCCTCAGGATCTATTGTCTTCCTCTGATTTGCTGCATGAAAGGTAGTTGTCAGCTTCTTAGAATATCTTCTAACTTGCTTCTGTAACAAAGGCTTTACCTTGTTCTTCTTTTTCCTTGTGTCTTTTCTTTCCCAAAATATGGAGATGAGGTCACTAATTTCATTACCTGAAGATTAGGTGGGATACCAGCAGAAAACAAAAAGCCCAATTAACAAGACACATCATAGAAACATGCAAGAAATTGAGGAGGAAGGCCATAAGATCCATGTAGATGGTGTAAAAAGTCTTAAAGAATTCCTTAGTCACAACCCATATTCTGGCAGTGACAAACAACCTCATCTCCCTGACCTCCCTTCCCAGCTCCTCCATTCAGTGCACCACAAATTCCACCAACACGAGCGTGTACATTCGTTCTGTGCAGAAGCGAGTGATTCAAAAACTGATGTCACACTGTTCAACTGCTTTCCTTTCAAGGATAAAGAAATTCTCTGCTGCATCATCATGATGTGCATACTGCTTTCTGGCCTATTTTTGCATTCCTTAAGCATTAGGGGCCACTGTGGACACCTGAATTGCTTCCCAAAGTTACACTGCCTTCTTCCTCTAGGGCTGCAGTTCTTAGCAAGAGGTTGCCTTTGTGATTAGGGTTTTCCAACATTGAATTCCTCTGTATAGTGGTCCAGCAGACATTGGGTAGATGAATCCTGGGTAAAACCTTCATGTATAATTGTTGACTCATACCTCTTAACTAATACATTGCTATCAGTTTTTGGTATTCCTTCTTTGACTCCCCAGTTCTACCTCATGCTTGGGACTAGTGTGGATTTGAAAGATGGAGCAAAATACGACAGTGCTTCTATCTGCTTCTTCTAAAACCAGCTCAGTTGCATGGTAGCTTCAACATACTAGGATTATTTAGATATGGACCCAGATCTTGGCTCCCTCATGCCTGTTACATATTGCCTTCCCAACGATTCTAATTCTCAGTGAGAGAAGAATGTACATTTGTAACTATCACTACCAAGATTTTATTGGCCTTTACAATGGCTTCATATCTGTATAAATGTTTTTTACATATATTTTCTTTTCTCTGGTATTTTTGTATCTACTTTTCTTGTCTTTGTACCAAACTTTCTTTCACCTTCTCTTATTAAATAGTGCACATTGGTTTCTTTTTCTATTTTGTGGAAACATCTCTATGGAAGAGATTAAGAAACGCTTTCTGTGGGGCTCCTGGGTGGCTCAGTGGGTTAAATCCTCTGCTTTCAGCTCGGGTCATGATCTCAGGTTCCTAAGATCGAGCCCCACGTCGGGCTCTCAGCTCAGCAGGGAGCCTGCTTCCTCCTCTCTCTCTGCCTGCCTCTCTGCCTACTTGTAATCTCTGTCAAATAAATAAATAAAATATTTTAAAAAAGAAATGTTTTCTGTAAACGGCCAGAGAGTAATTGTTTAAATTTTGCAGGCCACAGCATATAACCTCTGTCACATTTATCCAGCTTTGCCCTTGTCGTGAAAAATGAGCCACAGACAATATGCAAATAAGGGATCAAGGCTGTGTTCTAATAAAACTTTATTGAAAGGAACAGATGGTAAGCCATAGCTTGAAGATTCCTATTCTATAACACATGCTTCTATGTAAGGAGAAAAACAACAACAACAACAACAACAACAACAAATAATTAAATTCTCAGGATTTTATTACCTTGGAAAAAACACAGTTAGAAAACCAATCTCTTACCCCTGAGGGGGAAAAAAATTCTCTTTTTACTGGGACATTTTGGATTCTCTAATAAAAAAACAAGAGAAAATAACAACAATGAGATTGCAACTATATGACAAGAATCAAAGTAACTATAATTCCGAGTCTATTAAAGTCCACAAATGACCCACAGCTATCATACAATTTGTAAAGCACATGTGATATGTAATTGTTAAGTTGCAAATAGCCTACATTTGTCAAACAGTCATTCTGATAAACAAATTCTCTCACCAAACCATCATTATCTTTGGAAAAATTGATTTAAAAATATAAATAAACTTCTATTCTGCCACATTCTAATTCCCTTAATTTCTCTTTTGCCTGGTTCCTACAAGGCTGGCTTTGAATTTTTGCATCACTTTTATTCTAACATTTGTGTAGCATCAAAATCTTCCAAGACCTAATGAGCTTTTGAATGACTCTGCAGGTAAAGAGTGACAGTGGGTGAATGGGACAAGGGGAAAAAGCAGACAAAAGAAAAAACATTATTTCAGTCTAAAAATACTTGTCCAAACAAAAATATATGGGTTATGGACATTGGGGAGGGTATGTGCTATGGTGAATGTTGTGAAATGTGTAAGTCTGATGATTCACAGACCTGCACTCCTGGAGCAAATAATACATTACATGTAAATAAATAAATAGAAATTATCATAATAAAAAAGAATTGTTATAATTGGAGTTATGTGGACAATTTAAAGAATGTATCTACTCTTTATGTACTTGTTATTTGGTTTAGTGTATAGACGAATACTATAAATGCTACCAACTTAAAAAGGTAGGAAATCATAGTTTAATTTATGGATAACAATGCATTAACTGATGTTTATAATAAATAAAAATTTCCTTGAAAATAGACTATTTTGGGGCACCTGGGTGGCTTAGTCAGTTGAACATCTGCCTTTGGCTCATGTTATGATCCCAGGGTCCTTAAACTGATTCCCATAACAGGCTCCCTGCTCAGCAGAGAGCCTGCTTCTCGCTTTCCCTCTGCTTTTTTCCTTGCTTGTGCTCTCTCTCTGTCTCTCTCTCTCTAATAAATAAATAAAATCTTTAAAAGAATAGAATATTTTTCCTCATTCTGCATCCCAAGTGCCTTATGCACGGTTGCACTCATTATTAGTTATAAATTAACAACTTTATGGATTAATTTTTTATTAGATATTCATCTCCCTTGATGGTGTAATTTTTGATTATGTAATATAATTTGAAAACTGTTGCTAACTTTCTCTATCCTGAATAAAGATAACACATAAAAATAAACACGGATGCTATCCTTCCCTTCTACATAACTTATGTGTTTGATTCTTAGTGGGCATGTTGCTTTTTGAATGTTGTATAAAAGAGCTAAGACCATCGTATCCAGAGATGAGCAATATTTGTATTGGTGTTTGCATCCAAATTATCATGTATTGTTATATGTAAAAGTAGTTTAAAAACCTCTTAAAACTAGAAATGTTGAGCTGAGATAAATTTTAGTCTGGGCATAAAAAGGAAAGCCACAGTGACAACAAATGATGTCACTGAGTAGACACAAAGGATGGTGGGCCCCTAAGTGATTTAAGTTTGGGGGCACTAGTGAGAATTAAAGAGAGGTACTGAAGTATTTACACTGCATAACATTTCTTTCAGTTTTACAAATAGTTTTATCTAATATAATAGATTTTAATTATCATTTGAGGAAATTTGGAGAAGCTTAAGTATACTCCAGTTATATATTTAAGGTCAGGAAATCACTAACTTAGTTCTATTGTTAACTTATTTGTGTTTCAAAGTTCCTGATGTACTTAAAAAAGAAGATCTTGATATTTTCTCTGAAGGCTAGAGCTTTTTAAGGAGAAGTTTAGTATTCTAACAAGACATTTGTCTTTGTTTAAGGTCATCTTTACAACTTTGAAGAGAGAACATGCTGACAATTTATGAAGCAAATGTCGTCTAACTACCCATAGAATAGGGCAAACTTACATTACCTGTCAAAGCTACACTGAGAAATTGCAGGAAAAGATAACTGTACAGAGAATATATCTATACTCTTGTCATTTTTTCCCTTTATGCCGAATATACCACTAGAGAGTTAGAAAGAATCAGATTACTTCTCTGAATTGAAAATTATCAATGAGAAATCTAACAAAGATGTGTTAGAAAAAATAATCATAGTCTTAATACATATCATTTCAGTCATTAATAAAATGATCCAATTAGAAAAAAATACTCAAGCACAGTTTAAGTTCAGTTTGTGGAAGAATATCACAAGTGTCTGAAACAGTACTTGGATTTCTATAAATGATCAATACATATATAGTTGATCGAATAACTAATAACTAATCTACTAAAAAATTGAATGGGTTGGGGTACCTGGGTGTCTCAGTGGGTTAAGCCTCTGCCTTCGGCTCAGGTCATGATCCCAGGGTTCTGGGATCGAGCCCTGCATTGGGCTCTCTGCTCAGCAGGGAGCCTGCTTCCCCCTCTCTCTCTGTCTACTTTTCTGCCTACTTGTGATCTGTGTCAAATAATAAATAAAATCTTTAAAAAAATGAATGGGTTGTCTTATATGTGAGTGAAATTTATTGTTGCTAACAGTTCTCAATACTGAAGGTATTAAAGGAAATCTTGGATGACTGCCATCGGGTATGAAGTATGAAGTTTTTTTTTAAAGACTTTATTTATTTGTCAGAGAGAGAGAGTGTGTGCACACCCAAGTGGGGGGGGGGAGGCAGCAGGTATAGGGAGAAGCAGGCTCCCCACTGAGCAAGAAGGCTGATGCTGGACTCAATCCCAGGACCCTGTGATCATGACCTGAGCCCAAGGCTGACTCTTAACCAACTGAGCCACCCTGGCATCTCAGTATAAATAATTCTTTCACTGAGCTTGTATTTGAGCTAGATATCATGCTCAATTTTTTTCCTATTCTAGGACTTTACAGTTTCAGTAATAGGTTGATAATTCTGAATATATATAAGAATACAATCAGAGACAACATTATCTTCTGAATATATATGTAGAATGGCTATTTTGCTTCTGGTATCAGTATCAAGAGTTAAGTCTAACTTTCATGTGCAGATGGATAACAAAGAATAGGTAATTCTGATTGCTTAAAATAATCAAGGGCTACAATATATAAATAAAATATTATTTGAATTATGTGAGTCCTTAGAAAGCTTGTATTCTACTTCTGCAATTTTGTGGTGTAGGAGTTGTGCAAGGGGCATACTGAAGGCTTCCACCTGGATAAGAGAACCAGGACTGTATGACTGACTCCTGGTTCACTGCTTTTTCCTTTTATATTAGCATTTCCTAGTGTATCTAATACATTTTTATTACCTATACTGTCAAGTCTGTGTTTGAAACCTTTGAATAAGTAAATCTTTAGTGGAAACTGAATTTAAAAATATATATGCTACCATAAATATATTTTTATTTTGATGAAGATGAAGCAAGAGGCAATGGTAAATGAATAAGTATTATGACTCAAAGGTCTAAAAATGAAAAACTAATAATCAGGTAACAACCTGGACCTTCAGCAGGTCAAGAGGCAGACTTGCAGACCACAAGTCTGGATTCAGCAGCTATGCAGGAATTAAAAACATCTAGTGATTACATGGCAATGGGAAGGAATTCCAGCATCCATTAAAATCATGAGCATGAAACCAAGTTCTAACTCCTCAGTGGATACTGTGACAAAGGCACAACAGCTCTCAATTTCTCAAAACCAAAACATGAAAAGAAGAAAAACACTAAAACCATGTTAAGCCCTGTGCATTAAATATCTAGTTGTAGAGGTTGCCACACCAAACACAGATGGAATGAAAGTAGACTGCCTGTTTAAATCATACAAATTTAACTATGTGTCTAATAACATTTCACAAAGTTTATTGAAGTTTATTAAAGGGGAAAGTAGCTTCCAAGGTTTGTAAAGGCTTGGAAGTGACTCAACTATTGGTCCCATCTATGGCTTATCTGGATTCCACATATCTTAGCTTGACTATATTATAGGTGTCCTGATGATATCTTAACTTTCCCCAGCCAGGAAGGTTTTTCTCTCAAATTTCATTTTCCTTGCTATTGTTGTTACATAGGTCCAACTCTCTGTTTCTCTTTCTCTTTCCCTTCCTCTCTTCCTCCCTCTCTGTCTCTCTCTGTCTCTCTGTCTCTCTGTCTCTCTCTCTCTCTCACACACACACACACACACACACACACACACACTCCCCCCTTCCTCTCTGGTTAATTGGTATATGGGAGGGGTTTCCATAACATGCAAGGAACTGAGGGTCACTCACTGGAAGCCATGATCCAGGTGGTTGCCAAAATGTGTTTACCCCTGTGAAATTAGAGACTCACATGTGAAGTCAAGAAGGCTTCCAATCAAAATTCCAACGTTTGAAGGAACTGAATGAAAAGTGAACCCTGGAGGAATAATTCTAAGTCACATTCATGTAATTTTCATAGTTCTTAAGCATTGCTTCTGGATCAGAGTACTGAGATTTGCCAAAAGTTCTCATAGCATAGGGTTTCCAAACAAGTGTGTGGCTGCCAATGAATTTTTAATGGGTTGTGGTCTGCCCCAGGTTGACAGATAGATGCTACCTGTCATTTCAAGTGGTCTTGATAGTGCTACTGTGATGAGAAGTTCTGTGAACATTCTATCTAACATTGCCCAGGTGCAAACTCGCTTCAGACCCTCATTTGGTGCCTCTCACTTTTTGTCACAGGCTTGCTCTTAATATCTCGAGGGCTTTGAAAACCCACTGAGTACTCATAGAATGTGCAAACCAGAAGTGGTTGCTGCTATAACCATGGAGCCATTCTTGGCCAATGGGGAATAGAAGCCAATAAACAAACAAATTAATACTCTCCTACTTTGTGCACCAGGTGGGCAGTTTGTGATTGAGCTCCCACAGCTCACAGTAATGGCCAAAATGATGAGATGCATCCTTTCTTCCCTTTTTATTCACCTGTCACTAATTCTTATTCCCTAATGTCACTTTCCAAATAAACTACCTACAGCCTTGTTTCTCAAGATATACTTTTGGATATCTCAGCCTAAGACAGCCAAGATTTATTGCTCACAGTCTTCACTGTGGTTAGGTAGGTCCTTTCTTAGCTGGAGTCCTCTTGCCAATCACCTACTGGTGAAAGCATACTCAATGTTTATCCAAGTGTGTTGTGCAGATATTATCATTTTTTAAGTGTCTGAAAAGGTTCAGACACACTGCAATAAGCTATAAATGCGTTGATATTTGACTATAGAGCCCATAATTTACAAAGAACTAACCAAAAAAAATACAATTTATAGTATTTCATTTCCAAAAACAAAATGCTCTTGGTTATTACTCTATCCAATTACATTACTAATTTAGAGGATGATCTGGCTAACAGAGTAAGACAAAAGGAAATTGAATGTCTAAGGCACATAGAGGAACATAATGAAAAGCATGAACATTAATAAGATAACAGACCAAAGCAATCATGAAACATTTGGATTTTAGCTCAAATGTGACTTGGTATTACCTACCATGTAGAATAACTAGACCATCACTTTTGCATTATATTTTAAATACTAAAATGAAAATACTTACTTTTTTGGGGGGGGGAGGGCCAACACTTGTGGCATAACCACACTACTTTCTGTTACCCTGTTTTCACTATTTATATGGATTCCTTGTGCTTTGAAAGGTGACTCTTAAATACTTCAAAATCACTATTGGCCCACCTCAGAGTCATGTCTTCTTACATCATATACGAATTCCTATACAATTTAATCTTCCAGTCTAAAAGCTTATAGAGCAATACTCCCAATTTTCCATGAAAAAACAGTACTTTCACATAAAAAAATTTTTCTATATACGTAAATATTCTTTCTACACCTATCACTAGACTTTAACTAAATTTGATGAGAATTACATTTCCACTTAAAAAGAAAAAAATCACTCTCATTGTACTCACAATCTGGTTTCATATGATAAGTCCAGCCAGACCTCCCACTGCTCCTTATACTGTCTCTATAACTGAGTATATATATATATGCCTTTATTTATAATTACATGTGGATAAGTACCTATATACTTGTGTGTGTTTAATATATATTTATTTGTAAAACATATGTAATATAATTTTTTTACATTTAAAAAAAAATTTAGAGCTTAGAAAAAGTATATTTTTTTCTCCCATAAGAAGAGATTGTCTTGTGCATCCCTTGAAGGCTCCTGCTAAGCTAGGTTCTTCTTTGTCATCTCACATGGGTTGGGTTCAGTGTGCCTATCCTTGATTGACCTGGAACACTGTGGTCATAGGGTATAAAACCATTGGGTTTGAGCTGCTGCAGTCAAGAGCTGAGGCAATCCTGCTTTGTTTGACCCAATGAGGGCAAAACTCTGAGCTTATCTTTCATGTGGAAATTGATTCTGACATCAACCCCACTCTTTTAGTGTCAGATTTGACCCAGGGTATCACTAGAGTTTCCAGGGAAGTATTCTTTAGGTTCTAGTTTTTACAAATGAATAATTTTCAAAGTTGCTTGGGACCTCATAAATGTAAACAGTTTGCTTACTTGTTCACTTTGCAAATTAGCAACTCTTTTTGCTTTTACAAGCTTAGTTATCTAACCTAGAATCAAGGAGATATCTTTATCTTACTATCAAGCTGAAAAATGTCTTTCCCTTTGCTTCCTTTCCCAAAATTGTATGGATCAGGTGTGTCTGGGTGGCTCAGGTGGTTACATATGGACTCTTGATTTCAACTCAGGTCTTAATCTCAGGATAGTGAGGTCAAGCCCTGCATTGGGCTTCACACTGGGTGTGGAGTCTACTTAAAAAAAAAAAAAAAAGAATCAAAGTTGTAGGTATTGATTGATGTCTTCATGGAGCCAAACACTAGCAAAAATTCTAAAAAAGAGAAGAAAGTGACTTTCTTGGGAAGAAAAAAAAAAGCATTTGCTTACTATGGAAAGAAAAAGATAAGCAGGACAGAAAGCATAAATAAGTTCATCTTGAGGAATGTTTCACTAAGGTTGTCCACTACATCAGTTGTTAGTAGGTGATGATTCCAGTTCCTAAAAGTAAAGTGATATTTTCCACTAGATTTTAGACCATCCATATGTAAAATTTAAATCTGATACATTCAAAAACAAGTGGTTTTTACAAATCTGTAGCAATAAAACATTTTTATGGCAGAAATGCCTACAATATTGTATGAGAATTACTATGAGAATAGTCTCTGTTTTTACAAGTTTACCTTGTGATAACTGCAAAAAATGAGACATTCAATAAACATTTAATAAAGCTTTAAAAATTCTTAATCTAATTGTATGACATTTATTCCAAGGCATACTTATTAAAATATGCTGTTAAATAAGTTATTAAAATAGTTACTTATAGACTTACTTCAAAATTTATAGGATTTGTGCATTTCTATGCTTATTTAGATTAGATCCCATTTTGTTTATGATTAAAATTCATTCTCATTCAATAACTTCCATTAAAAAAGCTGTTTATTGAAATGTATGTACATATAGAAAAGAAAACAAACATAAATATAGAGACCAATATATTTTCTCAAATGAAAACACCTGTTGTCACCAGGACTCAGATTAACAAAACTTAACTCCATTTTAGAAGGTCTTGTGTTCCCTTCCATCTAACAAATCTCTTCTAATTGAAGATACTCATTTTTCTGACTCTACTCAATGGATTAGTTTGGACTGTTTCTTACTTTAAGTAAATGAAATTATGCAGTTCTCTCTTCTCAGTTTGGCTTACTTCATTCAATTTTATGTTTATGAGAATTATTCTTATTCTTGCATGTAGTTGTATGTCATGTCTATTGCTCTGTAGTATTCCACTTTATCAATGTTCCATAATTTGTTAATTCATTATATTAATAATAGTACATGGTTAGTGGACAGTTTGGAGTTATTGCAAATTGTGTTGTTATGCATATTTAATATTTGTCTTTGGTCAACATATATAGGAATTTTTACTGGGCATAGACCTAAGAATGACTGCTAGTGATTTTTCATGTTTAGTGAACATTTAGAAATTTTTTATAAAGCATTTGTTCAAGTATTTTGTCCATTTTTTACTGGATTATCTCTTTGTTTTTATTGGTTTGTTGTTCCTGATATATTCTGGATGACTCTTTTGAGGATATATGTATCATTAATATTTTCTCCCACTTATGGGGTGCCTGGGTGGCTCAGTCGGTTTAGCAGCTGCCTTTGGCTGAGGTCACGATTCCAGGGTCCTGGGATTGAGTCCTGCATCAGGCTCATTGCTCAGCAGGGAGCCTACTGCTCCCTCTGTCTCTGCCTGCCTCTCAGCCTACTTGCACACGCGCGCTCTCTCTCTCTATGAAAAACAAATAAATAAATAATCTTTTAAAAAATTTTTTTCTTCCACTTAGTAAATTGCATTTCTATTTTCTTGATGGTGTCTTTTGTTAATATAAGCTAATTAATTTTAATAAATTTTAACTTTTTTCTTTCATTGTCATAAATTATGTGGTCTCTCATTTTATTTTATTTTTTAAAGATTTATTTGTAGGGGCACCTGGGTGGCTCAGTGGGTTAAAGCCTCTGCCTTTGGCTCAGGTCATGATCCCAGAGTCCTGGGATCGAGCCCTGCATTGGGCTCTCTGCCCAGTGGGGAGCCTGCTTCTCCCTCTCTCTGCCTGCCTCTCTGCCTACTTGTGATCTCTCTCTCTGTCAAATAAATAAATAAAATCTTTAAAAAAATTTTATTTGGGGATGCCTGGGTGGCTCAGTTGGTTAAGCGGCTGCCTTCGGCCCAGCGTCCTGGGATGGAGTCCCACATCAGGCTCCTTGCTCAGCAGGGAGTCTGCTTCTCCCTCTTCCTCTGCCTGCCACTCTGTCTGCCTGTGCTCACTCTCTCTGACAAATAAATAAATAAAATCTTTAAAAAAATTTTATTTATATATTTGAGAGAGTGAGCGAGAGAGGAAGGCGGGGTTAGAGTGATGGGGAGAAAATCTCAAGCAGACTTCCCACTAAGTGCAGAGCCCTATGCAGGGCTCCATCTCAGAACCCTGAGATCATGAATTGAGCTGAAATCAAGAGTTGGATGCTTAAATAATTGAGCCACTCAGGCACTTCCCCCAAATTTTGTGATCTTCTAAAAAGCAGTCTTTGGATGCTCTAAAGTCACAAAGAAGCTCTTTTATGTTTTCTACTGGAAATTTTATTTTTTTACTTCTTTACATTTGTTTTAAAGATTGGTTTATTTATTTGACAGAGAGAAAGAGCACAAGCAGGCAGAGCAGCAGGCAGAGGGAGAGGGAGAAGGAGAAGCAGGCTCTCCACTGAACAGAGAGCCAGATGTGGGGCTCAATCCCAGGGCCTGAGACAATGACCTGAGCCAAAGGCAGATGCATAACTGACTGATCCACCCAGGGGCCTCTCATTTTATTTTTCATTTAGATTTTCAATCCATCTGAAAATGACTTCTGTATGTGATGTGAGGTATGGCGTCAAAAGACCTTTCTAAAAAAATACATCCTTTCCCTTTTACACCACATTGTTAGCTTTGTTATAAATTAGGTGACCATATATGTATGGATCTATTTCTGGACTCTCTCTTCTGTTCCATTGGTCACTTTGTCTATCTTGAAGTTAATACAAAATTGTCTCACTATTAGGAAATAATGTATTCTGATATCTTTAAATTAGAAAATATAATAAAAGGGAGAATTTATAATTTTTGAAATATGAAAAATAAATATGTTATGAAAATGAAAATGAAAAAAATAAATTTGTTATATATAATTTTTGTATAGGCCACAATATATAGATTATTTTAATAAGTCATAAAAATACAGATTAATAGTAGTATTCTAGTGATATAGCAAGATTCTTTTTTTGAATGTAACTTTATTAAGATAATTTCTAAGTATTTTTCTGATGTATTTTAATTCTTTTGAATATTTCTGTACTTTTTGGCATGAGATATTACAGGTTCATATTGTAGTTTTCCTTGTATAGAAATAGGTATTTCTCCAATGAGATCAGGTTTTTTTAGGAAAGAAATGAATTTGGAAACAGATCTTGGTATTTATTTTGATTATGGCTGCTTAGTTCTCTGTGGTCTTTCCAGAATGAGAACAAAATATGTATGTATGTGTGTGTGCACGTGTGCATGCATTAACTATATGCATACCTAGACAAAAATATATGTGTATACATATGGATATATATAAAGGTACAAACACTTTAACACACATGCACATACACCTATATATATAATTTCACACTAACTCCAATTCCAATCCAGCACCATGAGATTCATTCCAGATTTCCCTCTTCTCATGTTTGTAATTCCTTTTGCTAACACTGGGAAATTTGTCTAGAAATATCCAATATCTTTCATTTATTTTCTCTATCCCCCTTTGTAAAACTAATATCTGGCAACTATATTTCCCACCTCATTTTGCTTCTTTCCTTACATGGGCCTCAAACCTCACTGTGTCTCTCTTTTTGCTTTTGTCATCTTAATGGCACTGATAAAATTGAGGAAAGAAGAAAGAATAGAAAGAAAGAGAAATCCTATTTTTTGGAAGGCTAGTTTTGGGAAACAAATCTAGTTTTGCTTTAAGAGAAGACCATGACAAAAGAAAAAATAAGAAAAAAGAAAGAAAATGCTGTAATCTGATTTTTTTTTTTATATCATGAAGAGGGATAAGTTCTTCCTTCTGATCTTTATTATGTAATATTATTATTACTTTTGGTAAGGGATGGCACAAGGATTACCAGTGATCCCATTTTAATCTTGATCTGATCATATTTTATTAAAAAGTATCATATATTTATCAGCCGCCAAAATACAATTTATTATAAGAAATATTATTTTTATGTGTTTTATAAGATCTCAAAATAAAGGTTAGTAAATTGAACTCTATACATATTTTATTTATTTTCTTATGCCCTCAAGCTGGAAATAAAATACCAACCCTCTGTCCTATAGGATGATATTGCACTTTTAAAAATATCTTGTTTCTTTTAGTTTCTACAATCATCATCCTGTCACTATTCTCAGAAAGTTGAGTTATTCATCTTTTAGGTATTATATTAAACATTGAATAAGGCATTAAATAGGCAGGGTACTTGACTTCAGAAAACATTTATTCTACTGAGCTCTTATATGCAATATGAATATTATTAGATTAA
This sequence comes from Mellivora capensis, assembly GCA_004024625.1. Lineage (NCBI taxonomy): Eukaryota > Metazoa > Chordata > Mammalia > Carnivora > Mustelidae > Mellivora > Mellivora capensis. The sequence continues at coordinate 16,279 of PISX010030980.1, forward strand.
TATTAGCTATGTAAGAAATTAATCCCAAAAAAAGCACCTTAAACAAAACATTTTTTTTCCTGTGAAATAATATTCCCAGATTAGTTTTCCTGGTCAACAGGAGGATTCATCTCCCCACAATCAGTTAAATTTACAGAACTTCTTCAATCTTCAGCTGGCTTAGCTTCGTTATGATGGTCTCCATTGGGTCAACCAAAAGGTGGATAGGTTGGGGAGCAAGTACATGTGGGAGGCTTTCATGGGGCAGAATTGGAAGGGGCTCATCTCATTTACTCTGTTCTCATTCCATTATTAGAACTCTGTTACGTGGCCCCATGAAAAAGAAAGGGGATCTAGAATATGTAGTATTGATATTTGCTCAGGGAAAAGGAGAAATATTCTGGTGAATAGTTAAGAATAGCTGCCATAGCAATATATCGATGTATGAAAAGCAGACCTGCTTTGGTTAAGACACAAGTGAGCCATATGTGCAACTCAGTAGATATTTCCTCAGCCCCTTAAAAACATTGAAAAAATAATATCAACAAATACTATCAACAACAACAACAAAACCTTCTCCAAAAACCTAGGTTTTCACAGAATGTTTTTTGGAAATTATTGCATGAAAATATACGCATTTACTCAGCAATCTCATTTTTAGAACTCTATACTGTAGAAATAAAAGCATATTTCAAAAACAATTGCATTACAAATGTACCCATTGATTCAGCAATCTCATTTCTTGGACTACATACTATAGAAATAAAAGTATATTTTAAAAACTATTATATTAAACACATACTCATCTCAAAAATTCAATTTCTGAGACTCTATACCAAAAAATGAAAGAATATCATCTTGGAAAGCTCTGTTCTCAGCAATTTGTTCTCTAGAATGTCTTCTGAAGTGGTATTTGTAGCAAAATAAAATGAAAATCAAACTAGAAAGAAAATGGGAATACTTTAATAGGAAAGTAACAGAGGGGATTCATAAATATTTTAAGACCATGAAATATTATGTGGCTATTTCTTAGAACTAACTCTAGTAGGAGTGTCAGTACATCCACAATGTACTGACAGATAAGAAAAGCAAGATGCTGATAATTGTACATAATATGAGCTCATTTTCCTCTGGTAATGAGAAAGTAACCAATATTTCTAAGTGCAGAGGACATGTGTGTGAGAGGGAGTTGTAACAAAAGCATAGTAAAATGTATCATCGTGTTTAATCTTTTAGTTTTTACCTGTCACAGTGGGGGTCGACTGAGTACTGGAAGCAGGAAAAACATAAAGACCAATGCTTATTTTAACCACTGTATAGACATTGATGATACAATAGATGAGATCATCAGTGGGAATACCAGAGTACACACATGGCAAAACTACCAAAGAGACGTTCACAAAAATTATCATGACATGTGTTAGTGTGGTGTGATCAAAGATTTGTTCCTTTTTTATTTTACTTTTATATGTTTTCTAATAAATGTCGAAAGGCTCCTAAAAAAGCCCTCTTTTTTATAGATTTTCTTTTTTTTTTAATACCATCAATATAAATAATGATGGGTGAAAAAAAGCCAGAGATGAAATTCAAATTAGAGCCTTCTTATTCCAATAATCCTTGCAGAATTCATGTATTTTTTACTTTTTAAAATAAGAAGTTCTGGCACTTCCTACAGTAATTCTCCCTTTGGGCCCACTAAGTTTGGTGTTTGGCTGGCAAGAAACTG
>PISX010030981.1:0-18009 GCA_004024625.1 Mellivora capensis
CTGGTTAGTAGAGGCCTATGCCTGTGCAATGTCAAGTCCCTGTAAGGTCAGATCAGTCCCTCCCCTGGGGCCGCAATGCCGTAGGAGGTAAGGAGGGCAGAGGAGCTCCCTTGCTAAAACCTCCAGACTACATTTTAGTGTGGTTTCCCTTGACAAATTTCCACCCTCTCCTAGAGCCTCCAGAAGGGAAGGTACCCTGTGGACATCTGGATTTTAGTCCAGTGAGATCCTTGTTGGGACTCTGCACCCTCAGAACTGTAAGATTAAGAAACAAAATGTGTTCTTCTAATGCACTCCGTTTATGGTGACTTGGTAACACGGTAAGAAGCATCTAGCTCATTCACCTCAGTGGTAATGAGGTCTGGGGAATGCGATAAATTCCGTACAAACTCTGCAGGTTTTCTGAGCTAGTTTTATTCAGGTTTATGTCTTACTTTTAGGAACCTGCTGATGTGATGTGGGCCAGGAGCGAATGGTCAAGAGGCATCTTCAGGGCAAAATTAGGGTGTTTTTATTAAAGTTCAGGAACAGGACCCCTGGACAGGAAGAGGTGCTCTGGGATTTTGAGGAGTGATTGATCATATACTGTATGTTGGGGGTGGAGGGTGGAGAAAAAGACATTTCCAAAGGGATTTTTAGGTATTATAAGAGATTTCATGATCCTGGAGATCTGGCTATTTTCTAGCTAAGGTTGCTTTTTGCCTCTAGCAAAGCATCACCATTAGGGCGCTTGTGAGTTCCTGGAGGACATCCTGCTCTTTCTGTCATGGGCTGCAGGTTGTAAGAAAATTCACTTTTATTTACATTCCACTGGCCTTTGCTCTCCTCATCACCTGCTTTTTTTTTTTTTTCTTTCCATTCTTTTCTGTGGGATTCACAGTCTGTTCCCTGCAGGAGCTCAGCCAGGTTCTTATGGGAATTATTCCAAGTGGAAGACATTGGTGGCCACACAGAAAGATATTTCAAGAGTGGGCTCTGTTACTCTCACAGAGAGGGTTAGGACATAACTTACAAAGAGGTGAATATTGGACAATGTTCCCATCAAAGGTACATTTTTGTTGCAACGAGGTCTCTTAAGGCACAAAGCTACTTTTCAGCCTTTCACAAAGGGTGAAAAGCAACTGATCTGTGACTGGATCCTGAGTGGAGTGAGGTTAATATGACGTCATACGCTGTTCTTTCCTAAATGCTATGTACTTAAAATGAATTTTATAGAAGCAGTATCTGAGTTCTTCACTGATTACTGACTATCCCATCAGAGCACAGCAGCTCTGGTGGCACAGGGATGAAGGAGGAATCGCTGGGATGCTGGAATAAGCACAGGGCGACATGGTCTCACACTTCGTTTCTTTGCCTTAATAGCTTACTGACTCTCATCCATTCAACTGACTGGGCCAGCAAGTTCCTCTGTATTGACAGCCAAAGGCCTTCGTGGAAATACTTGAACAACAGAGCAAGAGAACAGATGTGGAGTCACTCCATCAACTAATAAAATAGGGGGCATCCCTACCTCAGGTGGGAGTCTTTTCTTGGGTCTTTCTGTTACTGGCCACAGTGGTGTTGATGGTTGTTGAGGGTTTTGTTTGTTGTTGTCTGTGGTTGTGACTCTCTAGGAAATAATTGTGGAGTGATAGCTTTATAGTAATTCTTGGAAAGCAAAAGAACATAACTAAGGACTCTTCCCAAGGAATATTTGCAGATCTCTGTGCCAACATTTATGGAAGGACTTATACACTTTTCAGTTAAAAGTTATCAATCAAAGTGAAACAACTCTATACTTTTGGGTCAATGTTGGAGAACAACAGTTTTAAACTGGTCTGCATCAGAATCACCTGGGGTAAGATACAGATGTAGTGAAAAGGGCCATCTGTACCCCAATGTTCATAGCAGCAATGGCCACAGTCGCCAAACTGGAAAGAACCAAGATGCCCTTCAACGGATGAATGGATAAGGAAGATGTGGTCCATATACTCTATGGAGTATCATGCCTACATCAGGAAGGATGACTTGGGACGGGACTGGAGGAGATTATGCTGAGTGAAATAAGTCAAGCAGAGTCAATTATCATATGGTTTCACTTATTTTTGGAGCATAAGGAATAACATGGAGGGCATGGGGAGCTGGAGAGGAAACGGGAGTTGGGGGAAATTGGAGGGGAAGATGAACCATGAGAGACTGTGGACTCTGAGATACAATCTGAAGGTTTTGGAGGGGAGGGAGGTGGGAGGCTGGGTTAGCCTGGTGGTGAGTGTTATGGAGGGCACGCATTGCATGGAGCACTGGGTGTGGTGCATAAACAATTAATTTGGAACACTGAAAAGAATTTTTTTTTTAAAAAAGGCTAAAAAAAAAACCACAAAAAACTCTGAAACCCAAAAGAAAAAAAAAAAAGAATCACCTGGGGGTATTTGTATAAGAAATACAGATTCTGGGGCCACACACCAATGAAATACTTGGGATTGGAGCCCCGGAAGTGGCTCCTGTGATCTCCATTGCTGATTCTAAGGCTCTCCAAACCTAAGAACCACTCTCTAATATTTTTAGATTGGGGATTCTTACAAAATGACAGAGAAGGCAAAAGTCCTTTTAAACTTAGACTTCAACAGTAGTCTATGACCTTCTTAGGGACAGTGTGTCTTTCCTACTCTTACACGCTCAGCCTAGAGACTGGTGCTGAAATCAGAAACAGAGCAGGTGAGGAAAAACCTTTTATTTCTTTGTATACATTTTACTTTCATAGCCGCCAAAAGGACTGTATTTCATTGCCTCTAACAGACCCTGTCCACCAGTTATGTTGCCCTCGAAAAATTACTATAGCAACATATATAAATATCTATCGTACATTTATACACACATACCCACCTTCTAAAGCACTGTGAGGACACAGACTAGGCTTTCCCACAACTGGGGCTTCTCAGGTGCCACTTAAAAATGATCACTGGTTTGTCTTACAGGACTTTTATTGGGCTTGGGCTGGCTCTGAGCCCAAGTTCCCCAGAGAGGAGTTAGGGTGATGAAAGGGAACAGCGTATTCAGAGTGAGGTGGGCACACTTCGGAGATCATAAAAGAAGGGGACTAGGAGGTGCTAGGCTAAGCAGGAGATGGCACATGGGAAGCCACCGCTTTCACCAGGAGCATTCAAAGCACTCAGGAGCTGCGGTATAGACACACGCCCAGCTGAACGGCGGTCGGGCTAAGCCGGCCCCAGGGAAGCGTCAATCTGGGAGTTGAGCTGGCTGACCCCCACTGGCCCTCAGGGCACTGCTGTCACTCATGGGCTTTGGAACAGGCTGAGGAGCTCCTGTGTGGGGATCTAGGGTCCCATTTGTAGGAAGCAGGGTCCTGTGTCCCCTGAGCTGACCGTCTGAGGGCAGGCGTAGGAGCGAGGACTGACCGTGGCCGGTTCCCAGGCTAGTGAGGTGCACAGAAGCAGTGTCAGGAGCTCCTCTACAGACCAGTGCTGGGCTGAGCAGCCCCTGGAGGGTGGAGTTCCTCAGCCACAGGAGAGGCTGTCTGCCTTTCATCCTCCTCCACTGGGAGGAGGATGGGACCTTCTGGCAGGTGTGGAGGAGTGGGCTCCAGGTCTCCTCAGCAGATTGGGATCTGCACCAAAGGGGAGCAGGCCCAGTCTTCCTGCTGTTTGAAGGATCTCCGGTGGCTCCTTTTCTTCCATGGCTCCTGGAAGGCAAGGGTCACAAGACTGGGGTGCACAGCAGAGCCCTTAGGGACTTCACCTGAAGACAGAAATACGACAAGATGAGAACCTGGTATCAGGTTCTGCTGGTGGCTCCCTGAGCTGCAGTGAGCACTGGGCGGGGTCTGAGCCAGGAGCTCAGCACGAGCCTGTCAGAAGGATGAGCCCAGGGGAGGGGGTATGGACCTGAGGAGCCCCTGGTGCCACCAGGTGAGAGGGAAGCTTCCCCACCACCTTGGGTGGGTGACAGCCCCTCTCAGAGCCACTGCACATGAGATGCTCAGATCCCACACTCCCTCTTCATGGGCCAGTCCACTCCCTAGTTCACTTGGAGCAAAACGATGGCTTCTGTGACCTCCCGGGAACCAAAGCACTTGTATGAAACATGCCCATGAAGAAACAGCTTGTTGTAGGAAGGAGAGGACGTTGTGCAGGGAAGTCCCCTGTTCAGTTCATGTCCCATGTACTTAATGAGGAGAGGGAGGGGCCCCATTAGCAGGGAGCTCCAACACCCCCTAGTGCCACCTCTTACGGATGGATGGGCCAAGGCCACAGGGCTGATTAGTGACAAGCCTGGGATTGGAACCCAGGCCTCAGGCCCTTTCCATTGGTCTCTGGAAAGTGCAGAGGAAACTTCCAAACACGGGGAAGCCAGTGGGTGTGTGGGGCTGTTGGGTTACCTTTGCTGGGACAGGAATAAGGCTTTACAGAGGCCATCTTGTATGTGTTCTTCTAAAGAGGCTCAGGAAAGAAAGGAATCATCAGAGAAGAAAAAAAGGGAATTAGAAAAAAAAAAAGGTTGGCGGGGGAAGGTGAAGTCATGGCCCGACCCATTTTCACACCATAGGATCAATATTCTCTCAGGCTACATAAGGAACATTCCTAGGAAAAGGTCCAATTGCTTATGGCAGAAATTTAACGTCCAGTGAAGGGTTTAGTTTCTTTCCCTATTCTTTTTTAAGGAATCTCCATGCCTAGTGTGGAGCCCAACACAGGGCTTGAAGCCTCAACCCTGAGATCAAGACCTGAGCCAAGATCAAGTCAGATGCTCAACTGCCTGAGCCACCCAGGTTCCCCTAAAGGTTTAGTTTCTGATTTACAAGCCATTTGGTACACTTCAGCTTACTTGCTAGGGGTCGGGTTAGTATTTCAAGTAAATGTACAGAATACCTGCCTACATAAACTACAGAAACTGCCTACAGAAACTACATAAAGTGTTTCCCTTCAAGTTTCATTTTTATTTATTATCAAATTCTCTTTTAGGTTAAGAAGACCCAATGGTTTTCTTTGGAAAAAGAAAGATCAAGATTGAATGGCTATTCTCTGCCAATAGAGTGTGCAACAGAATCAACCGATTTGATGGCATCTCTGGTTTATTTTTTCATGAGGTGAAAAGGGCTACAGGAAATACTAGAGCTGGCCCCAGAGCCCCTTTCCTAGAAGCTAATTCAGAGGCATACTCCCCATGTCCTCTGGTCTTGGGAATCAACTCACTTGCTTTCCTCGGACTCCTGACTTGGCCTAAAGGAGGGAAGAAGTATGGTGAGGAGAGAAGAGGGTCATGATGTCACAGGGAGATGAGATGGCAGGGGAAGGACTTGGGTGGGAGAGGAGATGGGGAGCGAAGCTAGAAGGACATTTAGTGAGGGCTTGAGTCCTAGGAATGGGCTGGAAATCTCCTGAAAGGTCATAGTGGGTCAGGGATCATCTGCAAACTCTGAAGACAGGTGGGGATGGATTTGGGCTAGGTTCTGTGGCTCTGGCAGGTGCAGTGGTGTCCTTACCTCCAAATTAGTCCTTGCCTTCTTCAAAACATCATGTGTCCTGGTCACTAAAACAACAAAACAGCCCAACAGGCAGAAGTGACCATTTCGGGCCATACTTGCTTAGTGTTTTCCAAAGGGTGTCTTTCTGGCAGCTCAGATCAGGGTCTCCTGCTGCCCCATGCACCCCTCCCTCTGCATCCCCAATTACTCATGGCACAGGCGGTTTGGGGACATCACACTGGTCTGCAGCCCTCCTCCCCACCCCACCCAGTCTGTCTGGTCAGGGTCCATTGGCAGCACAAGTGGGGAGCCTGGAAGTCCTCCCACCCCTACTTTCCTCTCTCATCCCCTGGCTCAGGGGCACCCACACTGATTGAAGATGAACTGCTCCATGCTCTCCTTCTGCTGGTTGGCGGTCTTCAGACGCTCTGCTGTGCTCTGCAGGACACTCTCCTGTTTGGACAGTCTGGTTCTCAGTTCCAGAAGTTCCCTTTGCAGGGAGTGTCCCTGGGGAAGGGAAACAGGCTCTCTGTCACAGGTCAGAAGGCTTCAAGCACCCCACGCTTTGTGGCTCTTGAAAATCAAAAGCAGGATTCTATAATCCTCTCAATGATTTCTGGACTGGAGTCCCTCCAGGAGAGCCCCTAGAAGGCTCCAGCTGAGGCCAGCTTAGACTGAGGGTGTTAGGTCAGCACACTGAGACCCCGGGAGCCCCCACACACATGGACACAGGCCTCCACTCCTGTGGCTGTAGAGGCCCTGATCCCTGGGCAGTGCCAGGACTCCCAGCAGTGGACCAAGAGCATACATTCAGCGCTGACATTGGTTTTAGTACCCAGGCCTCACGGATAAGACTTGCTAGCTGGGCATGTTTTGCCTGGGGAGACAGTGTGCGATTCTGTAAATCTTTGGAGCAAATTCAAGATGGCAGAACACCCTCTGCCTCAGAACCAGCATAGTTGGGGCCCATAAGGTGTTAGTGCTTTAATCTTCCCTCAGGCTCCTAGGCGGGGCTGGTGGGGGTGATGGAGAAAATTTCCTGTCCACACTCCCCCAGACCAGAGTCCAGACCTCATATCTGAGAGCACCTGGTGGTGGGGCGGCTGACTCTTCTGGGCCTGGCCCAGAGATGTGGAGGAAAGCTGTGTGTGAGATGCAGTGGGTGGCTCCAGGAAGCTGCTCATCTCATGGTGACATTCTGTGGGGATGGCGCAGGGAAAGGAGGTGTCGACATTTTCACAGGTCCCTACATTTTTCAGCTCAGCTAAGTTCAGAAAGTGAAAGAACCCAAACACAGTGGGAGGAGAAGGGATGTTGTAGGACCTGCCCTGCCAGTCGCCACCATGGATGACAGGTCTTCCCTGGGGATGCTCCCCTAAGGCCCCCCTGTCCCAACTCAGCTGTCCAACTCCTGACCTTTAGGACTTGGGAACTGAGGAGGCAGAATGGCATTTGGGGCAGAAGCGATGAAGGAGGCTGCCACTCACTGTGCTGTCAGACAGGGCAGGGCTGGAGGAGCTGGGCAGGGCCACTCGCCAGAACATGGTGAGGAGGGAGGCCGACTCGTCCAGTGTGTGCTGCAGGGCCTGGGCGCTGCTCCCAAGTTCATGGATGCCTTTGCTGCCCGGCACCTGGGAGAAGGGGGAGATAGCTCTGGGCACCAAGACTGAGAGATCATTCCCTTCCCCCTGCTCCGGCTCCCCCAGCACAGGGCTCAGTTTTCCCTCATGAGTGAGGTACAGGCATGAGCCTGCTTGACCCTGTGAAACCATTTTTAAACCTGGAAGCCCTGGATCTCCACTTCAGCAGTGACCTCCAACTTGTAAGAATCACTAGATTCTGACTTCTCTCATTCTCTCTGTAAGCTGCTAGTCCTGCTCCGTGCTCTCAGGTCTAAGGTCCCTGATTTTTGCTTTGGCACCCCCATGCGTATCTCTAAATCATACCTTCTGCTTCAACTGGGCTGAACCATTTGTAGCTCCAAGGACTGTGATGCCATCCCCTTTACCTGGAATGCTATCCTCCATCACCCAGAGAAGCTGTGTATCTCACCAGTGGTTCCTCTAGGACCCTGTGACTTTCCTTGCCAGGCCCAAGGACCCCTTCTGTGTTTGCACCCTCACAACTCAGAGGATGGGTTCTGAAACTGAGCCCAGACCCCCTGTTGTCCTTATTTACTTGGATATGTGGCCTTCTCTCTGGGGTGGGGACTCTTACAGACAGGGCTTCCCCTGAACATCCATGCACCTCCAATGCCTCAAACAGCACAACAGCTGGTACCTGGTCTCTGAACAGAGACTTCTCTCTGAGAAGGTGTGCTGCCCACTTCCCTGCCCTGCTCAGTCTGCCCAGAGAAATCTCATGGCTGCCAGGCTTCGCCCCTTCCACAACATGTGGCCCATGCAGATGCAAATCCTGAATTTCCAGCCACCTGATTAAGTGAATTTTACTCTGCCTATGGATGACCACGTGCGAGTGTGACTGGACCAGATAATAAGCGAGCAAAGGGTGCTCAGTAGAGCATGACACAGAAGCCAATATTCAACAAATCCCCTACAGATGAGGATGACAATTCTCTTCTGGCTCTTCTGTGTTTCTGAGAGGAAACGTCAGTCAGGGCAGAGTGTATAGTGAAAACAGGAGATGGAGAAGAAAGGCCCAGCTAGGTGTAAGCAGAAGATGTAGACTCAGCTATGGGAGATATGCAGTGGAAGAAGGAGCTAAGATCAGAAGGAGAAAGGACACAAGGAAAAGGAGCACTTAAGACCTACATGTGACCACAGTGTGATTACCTCTGTGCCCTGAGTTTCAAGGCCAGGGAAGGTACAGGCTGATCTCACAAGAGCTGCTATCTTTTTGACCAGCAGTTTGCCCTCCCCTATCTGCTGTCTTAGGGCACTGTAGTCATCAATGTGGCCAATGACATGGCGGCCATGCTTATTGGCAAAGGAGCCATCAGTAGCTTCGCCCTCCAGCTTGGGAGGATTCTTCATCACTGGAGAAGCATCCAAATCCAGCTCTGAAAAACAAGACCAAAACAACATAGAATCCACAGTGATAAGAATATCCTTAGTGCACTTCATTCTAAAATAGACATCAAGGAGTGAAAGATGCCAGGAATAGGAAAGGCACTCTGGGAAATTACAAGCGAGGTGTGAAGACCATAGATTTCTGGGTTCTATGTTTTTATGACCTTTCTTACATTATCTCATAATGATCAAATTGCCAGGAGGCAAAATTTTATCCTTATTAATGAAATATCCAGGACAAATATTATTTTAATAAAAAATTTTAAATTTCCAGTTAAGAAGACACAAACTAAGGGTTCTGGAAGGGAGAGGGTGAGGGGTTGGGAGGGCCTGGTGGTGGGTACTGAGGAGGGCACGTATTGCATGGAGCATTGGGTGTGGTGCATAAACAATGAATCTTGGAACACTGAAAAAATAAAATAATAAAATAAAATAAGTAAAAAATAAACCCATTTTTAGAAAGAAGACACAGACAAAGAAATTAAGCTGGACACAGAGAGCACTTTCAAGGACGGAGAGATCACCATGCAGTGAAACACAACAGAGCAATAGGAAAACCACAGGAGGAAGAATAATGGCAAAACAGGTGGCCACAGAAGGTGCAATGAGTAGTGCTAAAGACTTTGGGACCTGAGGAGAAAAATCTCTACAATCAGGCAATGTGCCCATTAGTAACCAAAGGCTACTTATATTGGTAATTCTCCATCATCAACCCCTGAATCCTTCCATTGCCATATTTACCATTTGTCCTCTTAAAAATGGTGGTCTCTGAGCCAGGAGCAGCAGTAGAAAGTCTAGGGAATGTGAGCGCTGGAGAATGCATGCCAACATCTCGGACTGGAGGGGAAGCAATGGAGTCTAGGGCATAAAGACAGCAACAATTTTCGGGAGCCCTGGAACCACCACTTACCAAGCCCATGCACAGCCTAGTCATCACCAGCAGAGACCTAAAGCAGCGTGGTTTGTCCTCATTACACCCCAACCGTGATGGTAAGCAACAGCAAACAAATCCCTTAGTTTGGAACAAGAACATGTCCCTTTAGTGGAAGCAAGCTCCATGAGAAGCAACTTCTGGTTTGAAAGATTATTAGGTGCATTTTTCTAGACTGCATTTTGAATATAATTATGTGTACAATTTTTAATATGCTGCCTTGTAACTAAACCTATGATGTGAAGAACAAAGGCAAAAGGAAATGTACATAAAGTTAAACTTCCTTATAACCTGCAGTCCATTGATAAACATTTGAGGCAGGCAGAATAAGACATTACAGGAACCCCAACTGTCTTAATCTTAATGACCTACTAGAGGGAAAAACAGTCTTAGCTTGACAAAAGCTAGGCCTCCAGGATCCCATGAGTCTTCTTTAGCATATTAAAGTCCTTTTGGAAACTTCCCTTTGCCTGTACCTCCCCCAATTCCAAACTATATAATCAATGGCTCCTCACAACCCAAGTGCCGCTCTTTCTGCCCACTAGTCCTGTCCCCATGCTATCGTAAAAACACCTTTTTGCACTGAAAAGGTCTCAAGAATTCTTTCTTGAGCTCTGGACCCCAATATTTCACATCAGGTATGTGTAGTATATGTGTCAAAAATACTGAATCAAAGTATGAATGGACTTGTGGGCAATTAAACTAGCATTCCAATCACCATTCTGATGAGTTAGTGATGGAAAAAATGTAGCAGAATGAGAAGGGTAGAGACAGAAGGCAGGGCAGGTTAGAGATGCCCTCCTGGAGACCAGGCAGCAATCCTACAGTGGAAGAATTGGAAAATATCAGAGAAGGCAGGAAATCCTGCTCAGGAGGTGGCCTAGAACCAGCTCTCCAGCTCAGGTCACTGTGGTGGGTAAGGAGCTGGCAGTGTTGGAGTCACTGGGGCTGAGTCCTGGCTGGGGTCGTGGGGATGCAGTGATGGAGGAAAGTTGGCCAAGAGGGCAGAGCAGGGAGTTATAACTGAACACTACAACCATCACGGCTCCCCAGGGAGGACCAGGCATTCCCCTATTGTGGCTGAGCAGTTACTATGCGACATAGTTCACATGACACTTTCTCATCTAATGGTCACAACACAGGATCTTGGAAGTGTCACCTTCATTAGACAAGTGAGGTCAGTGCCTAATTAGTGAAAATCTAGTAGGACCAAGGGGAAAAGCTAAGGATTAACATGCCCCAGGAAGAGCAGGCAGGAACGTGTCTGAAAGCTCATCTTTAGAGAATCCTGAGCAGAAATGGCTCCTACTGAAATAAAATTGAAAATAGGGTCCTGGAGGTAAGAGAAGATGGTTAATTAAAAAAAGAAAAGAATAAGTTGAAATGAGTGTGTCAAGATGGAGGGGGACAGTACTAACATTCAGACTGAAGCTAGGCGAAGGAGGCTGGATGAAGGACATTGAGAAGAGAGGGAGAGAGAAGGCAAGGCAGTATCTGAAAGGGCAGACGTGGAGGGGAGGGGAGGGGATGACAGCCACTGGGAATAAAGGGGGCTATCATCCCCCTGCTTTCCACAACCAGCATTGCCAGCGGGGCAGGAATGGTTTCCATTCAGCTGAGCTCCCCTCCAATCAGGGAATGGGAATCTGGAAGGCAAGCAATACTGAGACAGAGCCTGATGAGGAGGAAGGACGTGAGGAGGAAGGCCAGCAGCTGGAAATAAAGACATCCAGTTCGAATCCTGGGTCGGGTCTTAGCTGGTTAATGTCTCAATCCCATGTTGTTTTCCCACGTTGAAATACGAAAGTAAAACCTCCCTTACCTCGGGTGAAACAGTTTGGAAAACTGTTTGAAAACTCGTGGTAAATTTTAAAGCACTCCACAAATACAAGGAATAGATATTAACTCACAAGCTATTAACTGTTGAGCGATGCTTACCGTGTCAGGCACTTGTAAATTATTGCACTTAAGGCTTAATTACCATATTGCCATATAACATACATATGATTGTCCATAAGATACATATGATTATTGTCCTCACACTGAAGATGAGGAAAGTAAGGCTTCAGTACCTGGGGACTTCAAACACCTTGCCCAAAGCAAGTAACCTATACCCACAAACTCTGAATCTGGGGCCCGAGCCAGCTGGGACCCTCAATCCCGCCCTCTCATCCAAGACTGGAGGTTGAAACACCTCTGATTTCACCTGGACCCTAAGGAGTGTGGAAGAGGGAAGATCCCTTCCACCACAGACATCCTGGCCACCGCCCCATTGGCCACAGGCTTCCTGGTCCCCCTGCCCTTCCTACCTTGGAGAAGCGGTTGCTTGTTTCCAGGGTCCTCCTGGTGGGCAGAGGAGGGGCTGAGGCAGGCTTTGCTCCCCCCACCATCCAACTGCTGCTCCAGCTGCAATCGCAGACAGCTGTTCACCTGGATGCTTTGCTCCAGCTGCCCTCTCAAAGCTCGGATCTCTGCCACCAGGTGGCTCAGGTCACTGCTCAAAGGGACCTGGAGACAGGCTTCCCAGGTGGCAGCTGAAAGGAGAGAGAGAGAAGGGGTCTGGTGGCTCAGATCCAAGCTTTTCCAAGCATTTGTCAGAACACTCCTCCAGGGCATTCTTTTCTGCTTGGGACCCCATTGTCCTCTCAGAGCCCCAGGCAATGCATTTGGGATGGAGCTGCCTCCTTTTCCTGCGTGGGTCTCTGCACTCACTGAGTGAGATACTGCACACCAGAATTGCCCCCAGGCTCACGTGACCCACCTGCATCTGGAGAGCCTTGAATGAGCAGGTGGGGTCAAAGCCGACTATTATTTGGCTTCCACAGTCACCCTAGTCCCACAGGCCAGAGAGCAGGGTCTTCAGAGATGGGGGGTCAGCACTGGGCTAGAGAAGGCCAGGGGATGTGGGAGGAGGAAAGCTGATGCCTCCATGCTCAGGAGTCACCGAGGAAGGAGGAGAAGGTCACCAGGGAGAGGAGGCACCAGGCCTTTGGCAGCATGGAGGAACGGGAGTCTCCGCTAGAGGCCAGGGGACACAACTCACTGAACCATTCCACTTCGCCATGTTGTTTTTGTTTTGTTTTGTTTTTTAAATCTCTATTTGCTACCACAGTCTGTTTCTTTGTACTAGGGATGAAGACAGCTAAGAAATATTCTACAAAACCACATACCTTATCTGAAAGCTTGAAGCCAAATATATTTCAAAAAGTAGAATTTGTTTTGGTGTTTAGGAAGGCCATAGGATCCATATGCCATCTCTCATGTAGCCCATACACCAGATTGCTTCTGGGCCACAGGACTTTAGTCAAATACTTCCATATTTCTGTGATGAACTGGGTGAACATTACCACTGAGTGGAGTTAAGTCAAGTCTATGAATACCATTTTGGTCAGTTCAGACAGGTTTTGTGACCAAATGAGTATGAAAGAGCTATCACAAGAATTCATGGTTCTCATGGGATTACATAACTAAGGATAAGAAACTATGGGGCTTCGGAGGTAGGAGCTTTGAAATGACTCCTAAAACAACTATAAGAAGGGAGAGACATGAAAGAGGATGTAGTCAGGATGAAGAGAATTTTTTTTTCCTCTGTCGTATAAAAACAAAATTGAAAGGAAAAAGAACATACTGAATTTACAAATGAAAAACTGCTCCCAAAAAGTTATTATAGAAAGGCTTCTCCAAGTTGTTACTACAAATTATAAGGGATAAGAGTTTACTATGAGAAATTTTCCGGAAACATCCCATATTTTCTATTTTTACTCATTTGCATTATGTTTTTATCATCACCATAGTATCCAAATATTGCTATAGCATCTTACAAGGAGGTCGGAGGTCATGAGGTGGGAGGCAACTCCCCCTGAGAAGTCCTCACGGGGCACCTGCAATCTATGGTTGGTATCTACCAATCCCAAAGCTCCATGAAGCTCCTTCCTATCTTTCTTTCCCTATATCCAAATCCTCACAAAGTTTTGCTTCTTTCTAAAAATGTTGTCTTCTATCCATTCCTCTTTATCTTCCCAATGGCACCTTAGATCAGACTCTCCTCATGTAAATACCCCATAACCACACCCATTGAGTGGGTTTCCCTGATTTGAGTGTCTCCTGACTCCAGTGTGTCCCACTAGTCTGAGAGTTCTGTTCCCATCAAGTATCTGTTTTGCTTGGGAAAATGTACTCATTTTCCATGGCCCACTCTGTAGAATGTAAACTTCCATCGCACTTCATAGGTCCTCTATATACCAGCAGCCATCTCAACTGACCAGACTTCTCACACTCCCTGATACAAAGCTCTCCCATGGGGAAGGCTGGACCTCATGCTCTCAGGAGTGCACAGAAGCTATTCTCTCAGCCTGCGGTGCCCCTGATACTTCTTCAAGTTCTGGTTCACCTTCTCATCAGCAAGTTAGGAAATCCAATCAGGTTTTATGAAAATTCAAATTTGGCTGAATATTGAAAATTCTGTATTGCTTAAGGAATTTTTAAACAGATAATAAAAAAAATTAGAATTGAAAGGCTTAGACAGCCATCATCCCATCCAAAGCAAGAGCTGTTTCTATGGGATCCTTGACAAGTCATCCCTTTCTATTTAAAGGGGCTTGGATGGGAGGCTTATTCCTTCACAGATTAGCAATTTCATCACCGAAAGCTCTTGTGGTCAGAAAGGCATAAGAATGATGTAAGTCCAAATTCTACTGCCCTTTTTCCTTTGATGACCCTTGTTCAGACCTCTAAATGGATGGCAAACACAACAGCTCTTTTTCACTTGATAGTTCTTCAAATATTTAAAACCAGTTCTTATCTCCTTGTGATCTTGTCCAGGGCTAAAGTTGTTTAGTTTCCCTGACAGTTCAAGATTTCTGGTCACCGGGAATGGTGGCTCCTGTCTTCACTTTGCTCCCTGGTTTACCAAAGTCCCTTTTACAAGATGGTGTCCCACAATCTAACAATATTTCTGACATGGTCTCTCACCCTACTGTGGTCTCAGGTTGAATTGGTTTTTGTAGCAACCTTTGCCCTCAAGTTCCTTGTCCCAGCGGGTTTCTAAGTAACTTCACATTCTCAGGTCCACAAATGGCTAGAGAGACAGGCCTCCTGATCCTGTACCTCTACCACTGATATTTTTAATCAAGCTCTGGGTTTCTTTTTTCTTTCTTTCTTTTTTATCTTTTCTAAATTTCTTTTATTTTTTTAAAGATTTTATTGATTTATTTGACAGAGGTCACAAGCAGGCAGAGAGGCAGGCAGACAGAGGGGGAAGCAGGCTGTCCGCCGAGCAGAGAACCTGATGTGCAGAACCTGATGTGCGCTCGATCCCAGGACCCTGAGATCATGACTTGAGCGGAAGGCAGAGGCTTCACCCACTGAGCCACCCAGGCGCCCCAATCTTTTCTAAATTTTGTCATATTGACATCAGTCCTCTGTTCCAGCCTGGATGGAGCTATTAACTTGATGTTTACAATACCCTCCCCCATTTGAACAACAATGGAGAAAAAGAATAAGATTCTCCAACATTAGATCAGTATTTTAGCAGGTGGCAAAAAGTCCTCAATAAAACAGTTTAAAATGTAAATTCAGGCTTGGAATTTAGATCCTAACAGAGGTATTTCTGTAAATGTTGTGCATCTTTTAACTTTCTCCCTGGGGAATGCATCAGGGTAGGAGCAGGGTGCCCGCTGTACTGGCTGCATGGGGACAATATGTATAACTCAAAATATTCAAGAGCTTCTCACATGATGATGGTGCCATCAGGACAGTTCTTTTAATTTTTTTTTAAGTCCCTATATAACCTGGACTTTGCTCAACTTTTCTCTGGCCACCTAGGCAGGCAGAGTTGGACTCTTGTCTAACTACCTTTAAGGATGTCTTGGCTGGATCTTGCTCATGTCACCAACCTCTGGGCTTTCAAGTGAGAGAACCCCTTTGTTCTTACTGGGAGCCCCAGACCTGGCTGAGGCAGAACTCTGTAGCTTTCCAGAGCTCTACAACTCCCAGGGTAAGGACCTCACCAGAATCCTAAGCAAGGGCAGGGAGCTCACCGGGGAGGGGAGGAGGGAGAACACATACCTTTCAGCCCTTTCTTGGAATTGCCATAAAGCGCCTCGTAGATCTGTAGCTCTGACTGGAGGGACTGAAAGAGCTGTTGTTTCTCCTCACACTGCTGCTGCAGGAGGGCGAGCTTGTGCTGCAGCCTGCATGGGGGAGGCAAGGGCCCGTTGAGCACCTGGCGCTCCTCGGCCCCTCCAGGCCACCTGCTGTCAGCCAGCCTTCACAGCATGGGGCTTGAGCCCTAGATGTCAACCCAGGGGTCATGAAGACTATTACTTTCACTTTACGGATGTGGAAACAGAGGCTCTGAGAGGTGAAGTAACTTTGCTTGATGTCATGCCGTCAGCTACATTAGCTGGGAGCAGACACGCAAGCTCCGTATTCTTCCTGCCCCTATGGTGCTCTCTATTCCTGGTGACAGACAGTCACAGGGGATGTCACATGATGCACACGACAGCTGGTGAGGATGCTTCCTACATTACAGTGAGACCAATATCCTTAAACTAATGGGAAGGATGAGAACATTTTTTCCTCCAGGATCTGATACACTGAAACCCCCCCTTTTTTTTTTAAAGATTGATCTGAGAGACAGAGATCACTTGCCTGCAAGCGGTAGGAGGGGCAGAAGAGGAGGGAGAAGAGGAGGGAAAGAACCCCAAGCAGACTCCAAGTTGAGCACCAAACCCAGTGCAGGGCTCATTCACATGACCCCGAGATCATGACCTGAGCCAAAATCAACAGCCGGACACTTAACCGAGTGAGCCACCCAGACGCCCCTGATATGCTGAAGCCTTCTAAAATAGGGTTTTACTCTCCCAAATTTGGAGTGAAAAGGCATTCTCAGAGAAGTCCTTCCTTCTGCTCGAATTCATCCATAAATCAGGAATAGCAGAGGGGAAACTGAGTGCCCTAAAAGGGTCCAATACCTGTCTTGCCAATATCCCATTAAATCTGAAAACAGGGCCCCCTTCCTTCTTATTGGGCTCCCCCTTACCTGGAGTCTTTCTCCTGGAGGGACAGGCGTTCCTCCTGGAAATGCAGGATCTCCTGTTGCTTCTCCTTCAGGTCTTCCAGAAGCTGCCGCCGTTCCCCCTTTTGGCGCTCCAGCTCCATCTCCAGCTCTTGAAGCCGGGATCGCGAGGACAGCAGGGCCTCTCTCAGGCATTCCGTCTCCTGGGAGCGCTCTGGGGAGCAGAACACAGGACGACTTACACTGTGGGGGCAGAGACTGGCAGGACAAGGAGCCTAAGCTCCTCCATCCTGATGCACAGAACTAAGGCAACAGGAATGCAAGCTGATGCCACAGCTGCTCAGAGAAGCAGAGGGTGTCAGCTCACTACATCCACACGCCCTGGGGAATGTGGAGCCTCCATCTTTGCAATGCCCTGGATCTTCTGATTTCATAAGGTCTACCCCGCTATTAGAAAAAACACTGCGGTTTCTTTCTTTCCTCCTTTCCTTCCTTTCTTCTTTCCTTCCTTCTTTCCTCCCTTCATTCCTTCCTCCCGCCCTTTTGAAAATTTATTTATTTGAGAGAGAGAGATAGAGCAGGAGCATCAGGGAGGAAGCAGAGGGAGAGGGAGACGAAGACTCCTCTCCCTGCTGAGCAGGGGGCTCCATCTCAGGACCCTGGGATCATGATCTGAGCCAAAGGCAGGCGCTTAACCAACTGAGCCACCCAGGTGCCCCAAAAGCTATAGTTTCTTTCTTTTTTTTTTCCCCAAAGATTCTATTTATTTATTTGACAGACAGAGATCTCAAGTAGGCAGAGAGGCAAGCAGAGAGAGAGGGGGAAGCAGGCTCCCCACTGAGCAGAGAGCAGGGGATCATGACCTGAGCCGAAGGCAGAGGTCTTAACCCACTGAGCCATCCAGGTGCCCCAAATGCTGTGGTTTCTAATGCTCACTATTTTCTAAGTTCACACACCATCTGTGTGATAATCTGTTCCTTAATTTTGCCAAAGAGCAACATCAAGATTTCTTGTCTACAGTTTTTAGAACATATTATATTCATCAATTTGAGAATGGGGACGTCTGTCCTTTTCTGGGCTTGTGGAATCTAAGTGATCTGCATGATTTCCCAGAGACTAAGGACAGGGACTCTGAGAATCAGGCTGCAGGAGCTGTCCGTCCACCAGGGGGAAGTCCCTGGGCCTGGCCCACCATGCTTGTTCACATCTTAGTGACTTCTCCCTGCTGAGGTCTGTGCTAGCCTGCCTGCAATGGTTGTTTAGCAGTTGTGCCTTCTCTCTTATCTGTGACATCTTGTTACTTCCCCATCAGTGACCTCTCCCCTCACATCTTCCTGCTCTGAAGAGGCAGATTTAGAAACATCACTTGTTTCTTTTCCTATTCCACAACATTCTTTCATTCTGGGCTTAATCCTTTAGGAAAGTATTAGTCTTTCATGGCTATTCAATAAATATTTGTAGATAAATATAATATTTTATTGACCATATATTGACTTGATCGAGTCAACTGACACTAAGGTCAGCTGCCCCCAGGTCACAGAGGAAATGATGCCCCATCTCCCTTGGATGC
>PISX010030982.1:0-17995 GCA_004024625.1 Mellivora capensis
AAAATAGAAAACATAGGATGAAAAGAAGCCAGCCAGGAAGGTTTACAGATAAGGAACCCTTGTAAAGTAATCCTAGAATTGTCACTGAGTAAAGATAGCTACTTCAAGCTCCTTTAAGTCATCTGTAGATGAGCAATTTATTTATTTCTCTTCATATTTGCATAGGCATCATTCTTCTTTAGCAATCACTACCTTCAAGGTAGCCACAATATCCTATTACTAAGCACCTAATGTGTGCAAGTCTCCACTTAAAGAGGTTATACGTGGCATACAAATATTAGATCTATAGCCGCTGTTTGTAAGTAGAAAAAAGTTGAGTATTGAACTTTTTGGTCTGGTGATTAATAGGATAGTAAGAAGAATGAACTAGAAAAACAAAACAATGTGTTTGCAGCCTGTTGTAACTTAGGTTCTTCCGGGAAGCAGAATCTGAGAGAAGTTTTTTATGCAAGTGGATGACTTTGGAAAGTGAGCCCAGGGGATAGGGGAGGGGCCCCTGAGAAGAGTGAAACAAGGGAGGAAGGAGAGCTGAGCCAAGTGTGTTGTGCTTGAGTTGGCTATCCCTGTGGGCAATGGGAGCTTAGTTCTGGTGGAGAGACTTTCAGAATTATCAATCATAGACGCAGAAGAGAAGAACAACCCAACTTTTATGGGCTACGATTAACACGGGAGGGTGTTAATTTTCTCTCCTTGGGGATTCTCACCAGGAAGCAGAGAATCCCTGAACAAACAAGACAGACACACACTATAGCTGAGATGCAGTGCTGTCAAGAGACCCTGTGCTCAGCCGGTGGTTGACTCAGCGATGGCTGGAGTCAAAATGTAGGTGGATGAGATAGGTCAGGGGACTGGCAGATATCTAGTGTGATGCCCATCTGTGACACTTACTCATGAGGCGCATCAGTTGTCTACTCTTAACACCTGTTTCCTCATCCTAAAAGAGGCGGGGGTAACCTACTGCCTATTTCCCTGAGTGATCATTCAGGATTAATAGAAGCATTTGGAAGCAATTTAAAGAATAAGGCACTACAAAACTGAAGGGAGCTGAGGCTGTTCTAGACCTGAGACATGTAGAACTAGAGAGAAAATGGAGAACAAAGAGGAGGTCACAGAAAGTATCTAGCAGACCATCGGAAGCCCCTGCCTATGATGTAGCAACTCTGTTAGCAACCATGGACCAGGAAAGGAAGACATGTACAAATGATGACAAATATCACATTTAGCATCTTGGAAAATAAATGTGCAAATTAAACAGATCAAATTATCTACCAGCTGGGATATTAGGAGATTGTTTCTTGTTTGGAATAAATATTGATTGAACTGATTTAGCAAATGCCTAATACATGAAGACCGTAATGCCTGGTCTGCCTCTCAGACCAATTTAAGATCTTTTACGTTGCAGTCATGTCCGTCTACCCCTCAGCATTAGAGATCAAATTCACTTTCTTCTGCAGTGTTTTGACAATTGAAAGTCTCCAGTTGGGTTATTACTTTTAGCCCTATTTGATCTCTGAGGATTCAGCCAGCAGCTACTCTCCCATCTTCAAATTACGTGACAGTTATACTTTTATTTCTTTGGAACTTTTGCAAATTTAATGAGTGTTAAATGCCAACATTACTTTAAATTTTCTCTGAGCCTTAGTGGAGGTGCATATGCATGATAGATATAATCAAGGCTAACAGTGTTTCTTTCATAAGCCAGCTCTCCTTCCAGAAACTTGAAGACATAATGGAAGAACTTTGCAGGGGAGAGCCCAAAGAGGTAATTGGAGTGGAAGTAGGTCTCAAAGCCTAATAGCTGAACTTCTTCGAGCAGTGGCCATGTGGGCTTCCCTATCTAGAATCCTAATGGCTCATCCTGCTTTTCCTTTCAGTTACCCCTCCCTGGAGAGGTAGTGACAAAGACATCACAAGGGAGAGGCACATGACCTAAAACTGTCAATTTAGTCTTCAATTGTGGTATAAATGTTGTAGTAACCTTCCCTGTGACACCACCTCAGAGCAACCCTCAACCATTGTTATTCTTTTTTTTTTTAAAGATTTTATTTATTTATTTGACAGACAGAGATCACAAGTAGGCAGAGAGGCAGACAGAGAGAGGGAGGAAGCAGGCTCCCCGCCGAGCAGAGAGCCCCATGTGGGGCTCGATTCCAGGACCCTGAGATCATGACCCGAGCAGAAGGCAGAGGCTCAACCCACTGAGCCACCCAGGCACCCCAACCATTGTTATTCTTAAAAACCTTAATTCTATTTTTGCTTCAGCTTGAACAATCTCTGTATAATAAATATCTTTTTGTGTATATGGCATTTCATCCTAAAACTTCAAAAATGTTCAAAGAGTATGTAGTTCTTCTGTTTTGAGATTCTGTGAAAGCCCATCCTCTCCATGTGTATGCTTTGGGATCTTAGCTATTCCTTAACCTAACATTAGCGTGGCTGTAATGTACCAGGAACTACATGGCCCTGGGGACTGAGAAGTAAAAGCTGGGATTGCCCGCATCTTTAAAGGAAGTTCTAGTTTGATTTACATCACAGTTGATTTTACTAAATAATAATAAAAATTGGCCTAGGTGACTTTGGGGATCCGGGGAGGGGGGCAGTAACCTCCAACTCAACCTGTAGTGGGTAGGAAATGTCTCACTAAAGACAGCTCCTGAGTAGAAGAGCAAGAAACAGATGGGAAAGAAGGGGACAGGACCTCTCCATATGAACCCTGTCTTCTGCTCCAAGCATCTCCATGTGGCAGGAGGACAAAATCGATGCAGGAATAATGCATAAAAGCTAGAAGGCAGGCAGAGCCATATGATCAAGGGCTTTGAGTACCCTGGTAAGTCTTGGATGGTATCCTTTGATCCAGACAGAAGAGCTCTGTTGAAGTCCTGTTGAAGAGTCCCTCATCTTCGTAAAGTATCTTTTTATTTACTTTGTAACTTTTGTGTCCAGGCATTCAACAAGCAAATATTGACCACCTAGTGGTCACTGTGCTAGTATGTAGCAGGTACAGTGCTAGTTGTTGAGGATACAGGGATGAGTAAAGCATGGAGGTCCTGGTATCTATATAGCAAGTGTGTGTGTGTGTCTGTGTGTGTGTGTGGTGTTTGTGTGACAGAAGAGAGAGAAGGAAATATCCAGTAATTTTAATAACAATATGATATGGTAACATAAAGGAGAAACACTTTTAAGCTGGCCCCACAGTGTTCAAGGAAGTCTTGGCAAAGAAGGCTTTACTCTGAAGCCAACTTTATTAAACTTGGGTGTTCTAGCAATGTAAACTCTAGATGCAATAAACTATGACTTTCTGTAGGGTTAGGGTTCTTTTTCATAGAACTGTCAACACCCACTGCAACCAGAAGCACACTTTCCTTTTCTTTCTCCTCCCCACCTTTTTTTGACGATTTTATTTATTTATTTGAGACAGAGAGGGACAGAGAGAGTACACAGGAGCAGGGGCAGAGAAAGAGGGAGAAGCAGACTCCCCTGCTGAGTAGGGAGCCTGATGCGATGTAGGACTCCATCCCAGGACCATGGGATCATGACCTGAGTCAAAGGCCTGAGTCAGATGCTTAACTGACTGAGTCACCCAGGTGCCCCTAAGCACACTTTTCCTTATTACTCTGGAGCAACCTAGGTAAGGTTTGCTCTGGATGTGGAGGTCATAGAGCAGCCTTGTTCCATGAGGCTGCGTGAATTATGATTCTTGCTGATGTGACCACTGATCTGCATAGTGTGGAAATCAGAGAAGTGTACTTTGCATTTTGCCCCTCCATTGTATTATTTGTAATGGGACATTCTGATTTCTGGACTTTTAAAATACACTGATCCTGATCTGTGTAGGGTTTAATCTGAAAGAGGGTCTTGCATAACATCATTGTTTTCCTTGACTTATTATAGATAATTAACCAAACATATCATAGACTTTACTCTCTGCCTCGTACTGCATTCCTAATCCCTTCCTCTTGTATGTACCTGAATTCAACCTTTATTCTTGTGGACTACTTAACATCCAGCTGAAAGTCACAGATCTCTAAGTAAGGTAAGAATTTCCTTCTAAGTTGTTTATACTTAGATCATAAAATCAGAAATGAATGAATCAAAAATACATGGTTTTATCTAATGCTTTATTTTTCTGTTAGGAAAAAGTGACTGGTTATTTAAATTGATTTCATACAAACCTCTATATGTGCAAAATAAATGTTTAATAAAAGGTTGTTTTGAAGAATCAAGCTGAGGTATTTCAAGTAAAAGAATTTACCAAAAATGATAAAATGCAAAAGATGAAGGTCCTAATGCTCTGATAAGATAGTGAAGAAAGGATGAGAAATGTCTGTTTTGAAAAGTATTTGGGGAAATGTATGTCTGAGAGTATATTCTTATTCACACTCTGTTTATCTAGTTACTCTAAGGAGGCTTGTTAGCTGCCCCAAGGATACACTCCCCCCCACCCCCTCTCTGTGAGGAAAAAAGGACAGTGGTAATGGTTTTCTAGCAGAATCAAGAGATCTTTGAATTCTAATATAAGAAACTGAAGTCTATTAGATAGTTACAGTGTCTCAAGGGAGGGTCATTAAGTTATCTCATTTTTAATGCCTAAGAAAGGATACAAGTTAAGATTTAATTATCAATAGATTCCTATTATTTGGGACTTTGGACAATAGAAAAAAGAATACTGAAAGATACCTTGGATTTTCTGTGTCACCAGTACCTGACGAAGAAAACTTGAGTTTCCATATTTCCCAGGAACTTAGAGGAAATCATTTCTGTCAAGAACAGTAAACTGGTGTCATCTCACACACTTATTAGCATACTTTAATTAAAGGATGTAATAAGCTGTAGTGCTCAAAATCATAGTCTCCACAGTTAAATAATCCTTGATGTGAATACCAACTTCACCATTAGCTGTGTATTTTTTTTCTAAGCCTTAGTTTCCTAATATGTAAAATGGGATAGATAGGTTTGTTGAGAAGATTAAATGCAATGTAGTAAAGTGCTTGGCGAGGTGCCTGGTACATAGAAAATGTTCAATAAATATTTATTATTACTTCAGAATACACATATGAAAGACAAATAATTTCCTAGTCTTATCATAATATGATATTATGATACCTTGTAGTCCTTGTGTCCTAAGGGTTGAATGGATCTGAAAGTAAATTAAAGCCCATAGTTGAAGACTGCACCTGGTTTCAGTGTGCAGCCCAACAGCATGTTCTATAGGTTGGCCTGAACTGGAGAAGGTACAGATTCCTGGGTTTAGTTTCCCCTCCAGATGCTTTGAGGAGACCCCAATTGTATGAATATTTTGATCAATAACCAGGGATGCTGAGACTCCTGACTGCTGTTGTCATCAACCAGGTGTACATTGTATACTAAAACATTAAAGCTGTTTTTCTTTCTGTGACTGCCAACCAACTGGAAATTCCCGAAGACTAGTCTAGGAGTGGGAACTTTGTTCTAAACTATTACATGATAGTATCCTCTTCTTTGAGACTTTGAAAGAATCTCTGTAACTTACATCCAACCTCAAACATAAAAAAGTTTTACCCCACCTAGTGGAAATGAGTATCTCTTCTCTAGGAGGCCTCCCAACAGCCACGTAGGAGCCACAGAAGAACCCTGTTAGTTTCTGACTTATTTTTAGTTCTGGGAAACCCAAACTGCCTACTCCAGCAAAACTCATTTCTCAACTTCTCCCAGGTGATGATAGCCCTTGGGTGCATGCTCTCTAGGGCTCTCACCTGATTCCCTTACAAAAGAAAACTGAGACCCAAGTTTGTTCCATGCAATTATAGCTAAAAACATGTATCACTCTAAAAACCTGCTATTCTGGTTTTCTTTAACTTTGGATTCTTCTTTCCAACACAAAACTGTGTTTTTAAAATATGTCCACCTTTCACTGGTATTCAACTGTGATGTTTAGGTATTAAAAGTTCCTCTAATTTGGTCCAAACTAAAGTTCCAATGCATTTTTTAGAACCTCTTTTACACCAAGATTTTTAAAAATATGTGTATTTCTTTCTTTTGAGATAGACCTCACCCTTGGAGATTTTCTTTTCTCTGGGTGTTCATTTCTGGCAAGTCTCTGTGATAATGCACTCAATTCCATCTCTCTCTATTAAAGAATAGGATGTGGCTAGCTGCGGAAGCTTCTCATCTCTTCAATTTTAGAACTTTTCTCTGTAAAACCTGTTAAATGATTCTGTAGAGGCTTACCCTTATATTCTGGGTAATGGGGGTTCCTCTGTCTTCGTTCTTGAAGTCTCATAGTCTTAAATTTTAACCTCCTTAGCAGCCATTTTGAGTTCAAACTCCTATTCCCCAACCCACAGGATATCAAGATTAAGCTGGAGATAGGTAAGCAAATGTGCATTTACAGCTTTATTGCTTTAACACTTTCTGTTTCACTTGGCATGTCTTCTCCATGGCCAGCCAGGTTCTGTCCTTCACATCATCTAAGACAAATGGGGCCCTTTTAATCTAATTTAACTTAGACTTCTAAGGAACATTGCAGAGAACACCCTCTTTCCTTACCTTTCTGGCCCATCCTTTATTTGCCTAAGCTGTAATCACTAAAATACCCTGGCAAGTACAGCAAATCAATGTCACTGAGCCTGATTTTAGCAACATTTCTCTCTATAGGATGTTAAGACTTAATATCATTTCAAATTACGGCTTAACAACATTTCTTCTCTTGGAAAATAGTACTGTCTTATACAAAGTTCAGTACTTTATTGAACATTCAATTATTCCCAGTTATATATTTAAGTTATATATTCCAGTTATATATTCCCAGTTATATATTTAAAATTTTACTTATTGTTTTAGGACTACCTTAGGCATATTTTTTTCTTTTAAACCTATTATGAATAAATTGGGCCCTCCCCCCCATGCTATCCTAGTCCACACCATCCCCACCAAAGTTTGCATTTGAAATATTTTAAAAAATGCTTTCCCATAAATGAACTTCTTTAATTTATATATTCTTTGAACTATTTCATCCAGTCATCTGATCCTTAAAAAATTTGTTATGCCTTTTTAAAGCTGCGCTATATATTTTTAAAAGTCTAAAACTTTTAATGATAATTTACCTATAATTATGTAAGAACTTTTTACCGTGACTTTTGATATAACCTCAAAGATCTCCTCACTCTATGTTTCTAACACAGGCAACAATTTAAAATGTTTATCAAAGCTACCTCATCTGTTTAAAACATTCTAATGTGAATTAATACAAGACAAAGATGCCCCTTTTTATTAGCAAAATATTTAAAATATCTAATGCTGATGATGTTGAGGTATGATAAACACTTCCAACATGACTAGTGGCAGTATATATCACAAACCTCTTTTTGAAAGCAGGATCTCAGTAAATATAGAGCATGTAAAAACCTATAGTTAATATAAAATTCCTAAAATGCTAAGACACAATATACAAAGCACCTTATTTCAGACCTGGTGAGTTACTGGAAAGATCATCTCCTGGTGGGTGATTGGAATAGAGTTCTAAAGGCTAAGATGGTACTGGTTGTTAACCTTTTCCATCTGCAATACAGTATTTGCCTGTGGGACCTGTAGATACTAAAAAAATAAACATTTTTTATTCCCAAGATTTATATCTCTTTTGACTGTAAGACAAAGAGCCTTTGGCAACTTCTAAAATTCCATCTGGTAATTATTGGTAAGGGGGCCTCATTTCTGAGTTCCAAGGCTTTTACACTGACTAAAACTTATTGTGTGTGTACTATATGCCAGACATTGTTTTGTTTTTGTTTTCTTAGATTTTATTTACTTGAGAGAGTGTGAGAGTGAGATAGAGAGCATAGAGCGAGAGGGAGAAGCAGACTCCCCTCTAAGCAGAGAACCCAACATGGGGCTTGATCCCAGAACACTGAGATCATGACCCAAGCTGAAGGCAGATCCTTAACCAACTGAGCTACCCAGGCATCCCCTGATACTGTTTTTAAAACTTTTATACACATTAATTTAATCCACCAAACCACCCAAGGGTTTATTCTCATTTCTGTTCAGTGCCACAGATATGAGTGTAAGAGCCAGGTCTGTATCCAAAAATCTTATTCCTCAATAAGATCATTTGTCGTGTGCTTATATCCCTTCCACCCAGATGTTATTGGATGTAGATAGCTCTGGTCTACGTTAAACTCTCAGGTGCCATAATTTTTGGAGAGTTAAATTCCAGAATAGCTTTCATCTACAATGTATAGATTTAATATTTATCCATGAGTAAGCATATAGTCAAAATATTTATCAGCCTTTAAGGCAGTGGCACTACCCAGTCAGTGGAGACACCACCTAATCAGAATGCACCATAAACAACCAGTAAGATCATATGGATGTGAAGTGATTGGGTATAAATCCCTTCCATAACCAATTCATCCAGGGATGTCTGTGTGACTGAAGAAAATTAGCAGCTAAGTTTATCATTAACAATGTCCATTGTTTAAAGATAGCCTGTGGGGATCGGAATATGGTAGCAAAGTAAGAATCCAGGCTTGGCTTGTCCCATGAATACAACTCGATACCTATCAAATCATCCTAAATAGCCCAGAAATAGACCTAAAGACTGGCAGAACAAACTACACAACTAAAGGTAGAAAAGAGCCCACATTCAAGAAGGTAGGAAGTACAGAAATGTGGCATGGGAGAAAAACCTATTGTGGCCACTGTGGTGGAGTGGGAGCCACAGTCATGAAGAAGGGTGAGAGAGACTAGCACACAGAGGAGTAGTGTGGAAAAACTGAATCCTCATAGCAACTGGCTTGGAAAATAAGAGTGCCTGAATTTCATGATTTCTTGCTACCAGTGGAGCTTAACACTTTGAGTTTTAAAGGTCAGCACGCTTGGCACTGAGAGACCTCAGAGGACAGTGGGGCTACTCTTGGAGAAAAGACTGGACAAATAGCCCATGGACACAGAGTGTGGAAACAGTGATCTGAAGTGCTTCTGGGGTACACAGTGGGAAGGTTATTTGTTCATCTTAGAGTGTGTCCCAGAGAGGCAGTGCTCATGGAGAGACCCTTCCAGGAACGAAGGAACTGGTAGATGCCATTGCCCTCCCCTGCCCCTCAGCATAAGCTTAGGGCCACCTGCAGAACCAGCACAGAGCTGACACTTGCTACCTAACTTACTTACATCAAGCCCAGCACCCCTAGTATCTGGTGGAACCATACTAGCCAGTCATGCTTATCTTAGTACTGACATGGTGGGCGCCCTCCCCCAGAAGACCAGCCCATGGCCCTGCCAACACTGTGTTTCCCAACCCGAGAGATTTGCCAGGCCTCAGTTCCAGTGGCAGTGGTGACAGATCTTATTTCACAAGCAGACCAGAGCACACTTAGTTAAAATGTGCCAGATACAGGCCAGGGACTAAACACTACCCATGATAGGCAAAGAGAGCCTCTGCAGACAACTGGCCTGAAGGATGAAACAACCAGGACAGAATAGCAGAGAATATGTAGACACTTCCAGAAGTGCCAGGCCCTGGGGAATAGGGGACACTACATGACAGGGAACTCCAGGACCTCTTCTTCATAAGGCCATTACCCTCAAAAGCAGGAGACATAGTTGACTTTCATAACACATGGAAACATGTGCAGAGACTTAGACAAAAATGAGAAGACAGAGGAATTTGTCCCAAATAAAAGAACAGGACAAGGACACAGCTGGAGATCTAAGAGAGACAGATATAAGTAACATACCTATTGGAGAATTTAAAGCAATGATTATAAGGATACTCACTAGGTCTGAGAAAAGAGTGGAGGACATCAGTGAGGCCATTAACACAGAGATAAGGAATAACATGGCAGAGAAAAAGGGCTTAATAAATGAAAGGAGAAACACATTGATGGAATGAATTAATGGCCTAGAAGACAGAGTAATGGAAAGTAATCAAGCTGACAAAAGAGAGAAAAAAGAATGATGCAAAATGAAAATAGACTTAGAGAACTCAGTGACTCCATCAAACATAACAACATTCAGATTGTAGGAGTCCCAGAAGAAGAAGAGAGAAAAGGGAGCAGAGAATTTATTTGAAAAAATAATAGCTGAAAACTTCCCTAATCTGGAGGAAGGAAACAGATATCCAGTTCCAGGAGGCACAGAGGGCCTCCAATGAAATCAACAAAGGCAAATCCACACCAGGCCATATTGTAGTTAAAATGACTAAATAATAGTGATAAAGAAAAAAATATTAAAAGCAGCAAGACAAAAGAAGCTAATTACATATAAAGGAAACCCCCATAAGCCCCTCAGTGGTTTTCAGTGGAAGCTTTCCAAGCCAGAAAGGAGTGGCATGATATATTCAAAGTGCTGAGTGGGCAAGAATACTCTATCCAGCAAGACTATCATTCAAAATACAAGGAGAGATAAACAGTTTTCCAGACAAATAAAAACTAAAGGAGTTCATGACCACTAAACCAACCCTGCAAGAAATATTAAAGGGGACTTTTTGAGTGGGAAGACCCTAAATGACAGTATGAAGGTAGAAAACACAAAAGCAGTAAAAATGAATATTTCTGTAGTCAGCCAAGGAATTCACAAAATAAAGGGATATAAAATATGACACCATATACCTAAAACGTGGGGAGGAGAGGAATAAAGAATGGGTTCAAACTTAAATGACCATGAACATATATAATATGTTATAATAATAAGATCACTTTATGCAAAAGATGTTATGTACAAACCTAATGATAACCACAAATCATAATTATTAATAAATATACAAAGAATAAAGAGAAAGAAATCCAAATATATCACTGAAGAAAACAAGCAAACCATGAAAGAGAAAGACAAGAATCAGATAATATCTTCAGAAACAACCAAAAACAAGTAATAAAATGGCAATGAATACATTTCTGGTAATAAATACATTTCTATCAATAATTACTTTGAATGTAAATGGACTAAATGCTCCAATCAAAAGACATAGGGTGACAGAATGGTTAAAAACAAAACAAAACAAGATTCATCTATATCCAGCTTACAAGAGACTCATTTAAAACATATGACACCTGCAGATAGAAAGTGAGGGGATGGAGGAGTGCTGGGAGGCTCAGTTGGTTATATGTCTAACTCTTGATTTTGGCTCAGGTCATGATCTCAGGGTCATGGGATGGAGCCCCATGTTGGGCTCCATGTAGGAGTGGGCTCCAAGTAGGTGTGGAACCTACTTAAGATTCTCTCTGTCCCTCCCCCATGCACTCATGCTGTCTCTCTCTCTCAAAAAAAAAAAAAAAAAAAAAAAGGCAAGGGAATGGGGATGGAGAAATATTTGTCATATAATCCATATCAAAAGAAAGCTGGAGTAGTAATATTGGACAAAACAGACTTTAAAACAGACTGTACCAAGAGACAAGGACACTGTGTAGTAATAAAGAGGACACTCCAATAAGATATAACAATTATAAATATTTATGCACCCAACATGGGAGCACCCAGATACATATAGGAGCTAATAATAAACATAAGGAAACTAATCAGTAATAATACAGGAATAGTAGGGCATTTTAACACTCCTTTTACATCAATGGACGGATCATCCCAACAGAAAGTCAACAAGAAAACAATGTCGTTGAATGACATACTGGACTGGAAGGATATAACAGATGTATTCAGAATGTTCCATCCTAAAACAGCAGAATACATATTCTTTTCAAGTTCATATGGAACATTCTCCAGAATATTACATATTAGGCCACAAAAGAAGCCTCAACAAATTAAAGAAGATCAAAGTCATAGCATGCATCTTTTCTGACTACAGTATTATGAAAACAGAAGTCCATCACAAGAAAAAATCTGGAAAGACAACAAATAAAAGGAGGATAAATAATATGTTGCTAAGCAATGAATGGGTCAGCCAGGAACTAAAAGAAGAAATGAAAAAGCACATGGAAACAAATGAAAATGAAAACACAATGGTTCAAAACCTTTGAGACACAGCAAAACTTTTTCAAAAAGGAAAGTTCACAGCAAGACAAGCCTACCTCAAGAAGCAAGAAAAATCTCAAACAACCCAATCTTACACCTAAAGGAAAAGAAGAACAAATACAACCTAAAACCAACAGGAGGGAAATAATAAAGATAAAAAATAAAGAGCAAAAATAAGTGACATAGAAACTAAAAAAACAAAAAACACAACAAAAAATAACAGATCAATGAAAACAGATATTTCTTTGAAAAAAATCAATAAAATTGATAAACCTCCAACTAAACTTATCAAGAAAAAAAAAGACAAAGGACCCAAATAATTAAACTCACAAACAAGAGAGGAGAAATAGCAATAAATACCACAGAAATACAAACAATTATAAGAAAATATTATGAAAAAATATATGCCAACAAATTAGACAACCTAGAGGAAATAGATAAATTTCTAAAAACCAAAATACAGAAACTGAAACAAAAAAATAGAAAAATGTTTTAAAATATTTATTTATTTATTTGACAACAAGATAGAGAGAAGAGAGCACAAGTAGGCAGAGTGGCAGGCAGAGGAAGAGGGAGAAACAGGCTCTCCACTGAGCCGGGAGCCCAATGCTGGTC
The DNA here is from genome assembly GCA_004024625.1 of Mellivora capensis. NCBI lineage: Eukaryota > Metazoa > Chordata > Mammalia > Carnivora > Mustelidae > Mellivora > Mellivora capensis. Next base: position 12,556 of record PISX010030982.1, read on the forward strand.
TCAATCCCAGGCAGGACCCTGGGATCATGACCCGAGCAGAAGGCAGCCACTTAATCAATGGAGCCACCCAGGCACCCCAGAAATAGAAAAGTTGAACAAATTACCAGCAAAGAAATTGAATTACTAATCCAAGACCTCCCCAAAACTAAAAGTCCAAGACCAGATAACTTCACAGGTGAATTCTACCGAACATTTGAAGAAGAGTTAGGGGCACCTGGTTGGTTCAGTCCGTTAAGCGTCTGACTCTGGGTTTCAGCTCAGGTCATAATCTCAGTGTGGTGAGATGGAGCCCTGTGTCGGGCTCCAGGCTCAGTGTGGAGTCTGTTTGTCCCTCTCCCTCTACCCCTTCCCCCAATCACTCTCTCTTTCTCTTGCTCAAATAAATAAATGAATAAATCTTTAAAAAATAAAAAAGAGTTAATATCTAATCTATTCTTCTCAAACTTTTCCAAATATAGAAAAGGAAGGAAAACTTCTGAATTCATTCTGTGAGGCCAGCATTACCCTGATACCAAAATCAGATAAAAACACTACTAAAGAAAGAGAGCTACAGGCCAATATCACTGATGAACATAGATGCAAAAATCCTCAATAAAGTATTAGCACACTGAATTCAACTATACATTAAAAGAAATCATTCAGCATCATAATCATGTGGGATTTATTCCTGGGATGCAAGAGTGGTTCAGTATTCACAAGTCAATCAATGATATATATCACACCAATAAGAAAAAGAATAAGAACCATATGATCATGTCAATAGATGTAGAAAAAGTACTTGACACATTATAACATCTATTCATGATAAAAACCCTCAACAAAGGTTTAGAGAGAATATTACTTATAATAAAGGCCATATATGAAAAAGCCACAGCTAACATCATCCTCAATGGAGAAAAACTGAGTGCCTTTCCCCTAAGGTCAGGAAAAAGACAGGGATGTTTTCTCTTACCACTTTTATTCAACATAGTACTGGAAGTCCTAGTCACAGCAATCAGACAACAAAAAGAAATAAAAGGCATCAAAATTGGTAAGGAAGAAGTAAAACCTTCCTTATTTACAAATGACATTTTACTATATGTAGAAAACCTGAAAGACTCCATTAAATATTCCTAGAACTGATAAACTAATTCAGTAAAGTCACAGGATATAAAATCAATCTACAGAAACCTTTGCATTTCTATAGACCAAAAAGAAATATATAAAGGACTTATAAAACTCAATATCCTCAAAACAAATAATCTGATTAAGAAATGGGCAAACAACATGAAGAAACATTTCTCCAAAGAAGACATCTATATGGCCAACAGACAAATAAAATGATGCTTGTCATCAGTCATCATCAGGGAAATGCAAATTAAACCCACAATGAGTTAATACCTCACACCAGTCAGAATGGCTAATATCAACAACACAAGAAATAACAGGTGTTGGTGGGGATGGGGAGAGAAAGGAACCCTCTTGCACTGTTGGTAAGAATGCAAACTGGTGCAGCCACTATGGAAAACAGTTTGGAAGTTCCTCAAAAAGGTAAAAATAGAACTACCGTATGATACACCAATTGCACTACTGGGTATTTACTCAAAGAATATAAAAACATTAATTCAAAGAGATACATGCACCCTTATGTTTATGGCAGCATTGTTTACAATAGTCAAACTATGGAAGCAGCCCAAGTTTCCATCAATTGATGAATGGATAATGAAGTAGTGGTAATATATATTCCATATACACTCTGGAATATTGTTCAACCACAAAAAAGAAAAAAATGAAATCTTGCCATTTTCAACAACATGGATGAAGCTCGAGAGTATAATCCTAAGTGAAATAACTTAGAGAAAGACAAATGCCATATAGTCTCATGGGCCATATGGACCAAATTCCATATGGAATTTAAGAAGCAAAACAAATGAACAAAGGGGAAAAAGAGAGACACACACATGCACAAACCAACAAACAGACTCTTAACTACAGGGAACAAACTGATGGAATATGAAGGGGGAAGTGGTTGGGGAGATGGGTTAAATAGGTGATGGGGGTTAAGGAGTGCACTTGTTGTGATGAATCCTGGGTGATTAAAATAAAAATTTTGAAAAAAGATAGCCTATGTGAACAACCTAGAAGAATTTGATAAGGACTCCAAAATTACAATTGCAAAATAAGTTCTTTCTACATCTCCTTTTGTTTAATTTGAGCCCAGGAATTGGAGATCCTCACTCCACTTGAGCCTTCAGTTTACCCTTAGACATTCTTTGTTCTATCACTTTTAGCGTCACCGTTGTTTTTTTTTTTAATCGAAAGAGGGAAAAAAATTCCACTGTTAACTGTTAAAACACCTGCTAAGCAGGAGAGACCATTCTTCGTTCAATGCCTCTTCCAGATGTGACTTCACAGAGTCATCTCTCATTCTTAACTCTTCTAATTTGCCCTTCCTTGAATTGGCATTTGTCTTTTCTGATATTTAATTCCAGCCTCTGACTACCCTAATTTTGAATTCTTCCTTGATAATACATTTCTAACTTCGGTTATTCTTTTTAAAATCTGTATTTGGAGAAACCTTTTGACTCACAAAGTTTTCTTTGGATTTTCTACCCCTTTTTGAGAGGAAGGAAGGTTATTTGTGATACTACATATTAAATTTGAGAGACTTCATCTATTGTGCCATTTTTTGTTTTAGAAAGTTTCACCATAGAATATAGCTAGATCCTTGGAAATGTTTACAGGTTAGTCTTTTCTAAAGTCTATAGCATGTCTATCTGTGCTCAGTGTTTTTGTTCTATTTTGTTGTTTTTGGTTTTTGCAAATGACACAATTACCTTTTTTTAAAGATTTTATTTATTTATTTGACAGAGAGATAGTCAGTGAGAAAGGGAATACAAGCAGGGGGAGGGGCAGAGGGAGAAGCTGGCCTCCCGCTGAGCAAGGATCCAAATGCTGGGCTCAATCCCAGGACCCTGAGATCATGATGTGAGCCAAAGGTAGATTCTTAATGACTGAGCCACCCAGGCATCCCCACAATTACCATTTTATAAGTCTCTCCAATAAACAGCCCATTTTGTACCTCTTCTTTCAAGAGAGTGGCATTATATTTTGCTTAATTTAAAAATAGACTTTATACTGTGTGAGGTACTAGTTTGAACACTAGTCTTGTACCTTGTCAAGCAAGGATCCTAATATCTGAGCTTGTAGAGCTTTTGTAGGGTAAGGCTTTTACTGTTTGTGTCTACATCCTTTACACTATTTTTTACAAATAATTTTGGTGCTTGGAGTGGATAGCCTCCTTTTAATAGTGGACATTCAGAAGTGAGTTTTTTCTAGAATGCCCTCTGGTTATAAACTCCTGGCAAAAAGATAGTTCAGCTTTTTTGAATTATAAACCAATGTGTTCATAGCTTTTTCTTTATAGATTTGGCATGAGTAAAGTTTTTGTACTTCTTTTGGGATGGATATACCTTTCATTACATCTGTCTATCCTAAAATACAATTCAGACACATCATACACTTATTATATTAGTTATCTCTTATGTAGGAAAAATCCAGTACCTTAAAACAACAAGGAATTAGTACATGTTTTCTCTCAGTAAGGAATGTGTGCACTGCTTAGTTGAGTGCCCTTGACTTAAGGCCTCTCAAGAGGCTGTAGTCAGTGTATCAGCCAAGGCTGTGGTCTCATCTGAAGGCTTGATAGAAAGAGGATTTACCTCCAAGATCACAGATATAGTCATTAGAATGGTTCAGTTCCTTGTGGGATGTTGGACTTGAGAGATTTAGTTCCTTGCTGGTTATGGGCAAGATGCCTCCCTCAGCTCTATGCCATGTGGACTTCTCCATAGGGCAGCTTGCAGTATGGAAGCTGGCTCCCTGAGAACAAGGGAGCAAATGAGGGTCCAAAATGGAAATTGGTCTTTTTGTTGCCTAATCCTAGAAATGATATCTTATTACTTCTGCTGTTTTCTACTTGTTAGAAGTGAATCACCAAATCTAGCTTAGATTCAAGGGGGATGAATTACATAAGGGTGTGAATTCTAGGAGGCAGATCACTGGGGCCATCTTAGAGGTTGCATATCACACCTACCAGGTCGAGCATACATAGATACATATAAGTATATGTGTAAAATAAGAGAGTCTCAGTCAGCCATGGGCTTAATATGATAAAATATAAGAGACCAAGCATGATAAACCCCACAATAGAAGTGATGACATTACTATGGGACTATAAAGGAAAGTAATTTGGAGGAGGGTCTCAGGAATCTTTATGGAAGACATAGAGTTTATATGTGATTTTGAAAAATGGGAAGGACTTTGACAGGTGGATGTTGTCATAATATCCTTCATGGAGGAAACAGCATGGGTTGAACATAGGGGATGGTCAAGAGGCAAGTCAATGATTATAACCATAATTGTGGGGTGTATGACTGGGGATGAAGGGTAGAAATTTTCAAAAGGTAGCCTGGGACCAGATTTTGGTATCCTAAATTTTATTTTGAAGAGTTTGTTTTGTGGGAAGCATGAATCTATTGAATATTTAAAGAGGAGAATAAACTGGTCAAAGCATATACATTGGCCATATTTTCTGTACTCCATGACATGTGGTATGAGGTGAAAGCAGGTGCTTTATACTTAGGCCTTGCCGATTGCTATGAATTTGAAATAAATCATTCAATTCCTTCCACCTCAATCTACTCACCTATAAAATGGACACATTAGTATGTATTTTACACAGTTATTGCTAGAACCAAATTTAAGGCATATGTATGACCTATTTAACAGATTTCCTGACACATCACCAACACTTGAGTGACTTCTATTATGACACAATGAACCACAGGAGAGGGCTTCTTGTGTATAGGGGTGAAGGGGATCTTTCTTATTGCTTAAGCCATCTTTATAGGCATCAAAAAATGAGAAAGTGTTCTAAGATCAATTTTTTCTTAACTTTATTTACTTTATATATCTGGGTCTGAGTGTCCACTTAGAAGGCAAGATCACCCAGAAACCACATGTCACCTAAATGTGTGGCTGATGTGTCACACGTAGGCATGCCCCCGAAATAATTTACTTCTCTGCCTCCTGATGATGTAGACAACCTGGAGTAGAAGGAGGATGAGCTTTGGAATGGCACTCAGGTCCACTGCTTAAGTATCTTTATGACTTTGAGCAATTTACTTACTTTCTGTACCTCCATTTTCTCATTTAAATAGAGATCAAATAGGGACTTAAATGGAGGCGATTATAGTTCATAACTAATTATCCAGGCTTTTAACATCTTTTCAAAGGTATATCTCCATAGAGGAAACACTCTTAAGTCCTCATCTTTTTAAGGCTCTCTCTATAGGTGTTCTAATTGAAATTTTTTTCTTTTCTGTAGTTTATACTGCATTAACCCTGCCAACTAGGAAGGAAAAAGAGATTCTGGGAAGGGAAAATCTATTACTCTTTC
>PISX010030983.1:0-17991 GCA_004024625.1 Mellivora capensis
AAAAAAAAAAAAAAGATAAACGTAGAGTTACCATACAACCCAGCAGTTCTACTCCTAGGGATATACCCAAGAGAAATGAAAACAGTATATTCATGTGAAAATTTCAATACGGATGTCTATACTAGCAAATGTAATCACGCCAAAAGTTCTCTTGTGCCCCTCTGTAGGCATTCTCCTCTTCTTCCCTCTTATACCATGACAATTACTGATTTACTTTTTGTTTTTTTCTAGCTAAGTCTTTTCTAGAGTTTCACATAAACCACAAAGTATGCAGTTTTTTGGGATCAGTTTCTCTTGTATATCATACATTTTTGCAATTCATCCATATTATTTATTATGTATCATTAGTTTCTTCCTTTTTATTGCTGAGTAGTATTCCATTGAATGAATATATTGGAATTTGCTTATCCATTAAACAATTGATGGACACGTGTATGTTTCTAGTTTTTGATTATTATGAATGAATCTGCTATAAACATTTGAGTACAAGACTTTGTATAAACGTATATTTTAATTTTTTTGATAAATACCTTAGAGGGGTTGAAAGTCATATGGTATGTGTATTTTTAAATTAAAAAAAAAAAAGCAGCCAGGGGCACTGGGTGGCCCAGTTGTTTGGGCTTCCGACTCTTGATTTTAGTTCAGGTCTTGGTCTCAGGTCGTAGGTTTGAGCCTCATGCTGGGCATGGAGACTACTTAAAAAACAAAACAAAATGGCCAAACCATTTTCCAATGGAGCTTTACCATTTTGCATCCCACCAGCAGTGAAGAGAGTTCTAGTTCTTCTATGTCCTGGTCAGCATAATTTTAAAAATTTTAACCATTCAGTGGGTGTGCAATGGTATCTCATGTGGTTTTAATGTGCATTTCCTTAAAGACTAATGATATTAAGCATCTTTTTCTGGGTTAGCTATTTGGGTATCTTTTTTTTAGTGAAGTATTTAACCTAATTTTTTGTTCTTTTAACTGATTTGTTTTTCTTACTATTGAATTTTAAAGACATGTGTCCTTTATCCAATATATATTTTGCAATACTTTCTCCCAGTCTCTGACAGAACAGTCAACCTTATTGTTGATTTTAGGGTGAAAGCATTTCACCATTAAGTATAATGTCTGCTCTAGGATTTTTGTAGCTGCTCTTTATTAGTTGAGGTAGTTTCTTTCTATTCCTAGTTTGCTGAGAGCTTTTATTGTGAATGGACGTTGGATCTTGTCAAATGCTGTTTCCAAATCTATTGAGGTGAACTTGTGATTTCTGTTTTTCAGTTTGTTAGGATGGCAAATTATATCAATTGGTCTTGAAGATCAAACCAATCTTAAATTCCTAGGAGGAATTCCACTTGGTTATAAGGTATACTTTTTATGTATTTCTGGATTTGATTTTCTAAAATTTTGTTAAGATTTTAATGTTTATGTTTATGAGGGAAATCGGTTCATAATTACTTTTTGTTGTAATAACCTTGTCTGGTTCTGGTCTCAAGGTTTCATAAATGAGATTTATGAGGAAGTGTTCACTCCTCTTTTATGAAAAAGATTAGCATATGATTTATGAGGAAGTGTTCACTCCTCTTTTATGAAAAAGATTAGCATATGATTTATGTTACTTATTCGTTATATGTTTGGAAGAACTCATAAATAATATCTCATATCAAATCTTATGGAGTTTTCTCCATGTGAAGGTTCTAAACTATGGGTTAAATTTTTTTATTATAAATAAGGCTACTCAGGTTATCTATTTCTTCTAGAGTGAGCTTTGATTGTGTCTTTCAAATAATATTATCATTACATATACATTGTCAAATTTATTGGCATCAAATTCAAAATATTCCCATATTATCTTTTTAAACAGCTGTAAGATCTGTAGTGATATCTTATCTTTCATTATTGATATTGGTGATTTGTGTCTCCTCTCCTTTATTTTTCACCAGTCAGGCTAGAGGCTTATCAATTTTGTTCATCTTTTCAAAATCCAAACTTTTATTTTCATAGTTTTTCTGTTTTCAGTTTCATTAATTTACACACACACACACACACACACACATGCACGCATAAGCTTGTTTTATGGCCCACAGTATAGTTTTTTTTTTTTAAAGGTTTTATTTATTTAATTGACAGATAGAGATCACAAGTAGGCAGAGAGGCAGGTAAAGAGGGAGGAGGAAGCAGGCTCCCCACTGAGCAGAGAGCCCGATGCGGGGCTTGATCCCAAGACCCTGGGATCATGACCTGAGCAGAAAGCACAGGCTTTAACCCATTGAGCCACTCAGGCGCCCCCCACCGTATAGTTTATCTTGATGACTGTTCTAGGTGTTATGGAGTGGAGTGTTCCATAAATGTCAGTTAGGCCAAATTCATTGATAAGTTTGTTTAAATTTTCTGTGCCTGCATTGATTTTTCTGTCTATTTGTTCTTTCAGTTACTGAAAGAAGAATGTTGAACTTTCCAACTGTAATTGTGAATTTGTCTATTTTTCTTTTGAATTTTATCAATTTTGCTTCATATATTTTGAAACTCTGTTATTAGGTACATAATTTAAGATTGTTATGTCCTCTTGATTCTGTTATTAGGTACATAACTTTAGATTGTTATGTCCTCTTGATGAACCCAGGTGCTTCCACTTTTCTTTTTTTTTCATGTATATAATTTTCCATCTTGGAAGGCCTGGGTGGCTCAGTCAGTTAAGTCTCTGCCTTTGGCTTAGGTCATGATCTCAGGGTCCTGGGATCAAGTCCCGCATCAGGCTCCCTGCTCTGCAGGGGAGTCTGCTTCAACCTCTGCCTTTCCCGTTGGCTTGTGCTCGCTCTCTCTAGTGCTATCCCTCAAATCTCAGCTGCCTTGGCTTCTCTGAACTCAGATCTCCCTCTCTTCAATTTAGGAGGACTGCTAGCCTTTGGTCAGGTTCTCCCTCCCTGCCCTGCGGTCTGAAAACTGCCTTCATCAATTGTAGTTAGTCACCATTCTCTCAGGGATCACAGTTCCACACTGTCTACTTTTTGATGTCTGAAAACTAGTCAGATGTTTTGTCCTATTTTTATTGTTGTTTAAGGTAGGAGGATAAATTCAATTTCTGTTATTTCATCTATAAGCTGAAGTCCTGTCTTATGTGTTGTTTCCTCTTGTCAAAAGCATTTTAAAGTAAAAAAAAAAAAACAAAAAACAAGTTCAGAAGAAACGTAAAGGTGAAACTTTTTATCTTCTATCTCTTTGCTTCCAAACAGAATCTCCAGTGTAACCCATTTGCCTGACAGAACTCCTGGGCTTTTTGAACTCAGTTTTATTGACAAGTAGATTGAAAGTAAAAAAAAAAAAAAAAAAAGATAGGATGGTCTGTTTATTGCACACTGAGTTCTTTACGGAGGCATGCCATTTGTCTCCACAAACATCCAATAACACAGCCTGATACTTCCGAGGACCTCACAGAAGTTGGCCATTTTCTTTGGTTTGACCTATTTGCATTTGTTCCTTAGAAGAATGAAAGTTAGCATCCATTCCCTGTGCCTCCATGATCATCCTCTCTGAGAATCTGTCTTTTGAAACACTTGAGTGACAAATACCACTGGTGGTTTCAGAAGAATCCAGGAAAATAAGTTCTGAAAAACTTGCACCAAAGAACCATTAAGAGCAAAGAGAAATGAGTATGTCCCCTTGAGCAGGATAAATTGAAGCAGCAAACTACAAACATTTTGTTGAAATCCGATATTTTATATTCAAAATCCATGCATTTAATTCTGTATGTTTCATATTTTGAAACAGTGTATTCTTCACATTCAGTGTCCTGGATGCAACATAATACCCTGCTTCTCTTTTACCACACAGTGAACTTCAAGAACTGTCCTTTCTCTACTTCTTTGTCACATGTCTCCACATGTGAGATTAGGCATAGTCTTTGCTCTCTCCTCCTTCCATCTTTAGCACTACAGTGGAACAGGGACAGACAACTTGTTACCCCATTTTCCAAAAGTTGCCCACACCTACTCTGCTAGATTTATGAATGTCTTCTCCATGGCAAGATAATAAACCATGTGTGGTGATCATGTCTGGAGGGTCTTTTGCGTTGCCTTCAGAAGCTAATAGAGTCCTATAGACAGAAAAGACACTGGGAATTTAATGGTTTATGAAGTTAGATCAAGTTAGGTAGGAGTTCTGAGTTTTCTTGATACCATTAAGGATGAAGTGACTTCAGTTCACTATTTTTTCTCATTGAGTCCTGCTGTACACACCTCTCTTCTACTTCTCTGGCTCTCTTTTTGAGCTGGATGGGTGGTTGGAGGGGGAGTGGGATTAGGGGATGTGGTGAGTAGTCAAGTCTATGTCTCCTGTGTGGCTATGGCAGGGGAATGAACCCTGCTCTTATTTTTGCTAGCCATCCAAATGTCTTGTGTGGTAGAGAAGAGCTGGAGTTATTACACTGTACTAACAGGAAACAGAGGCCCAGTGGGGTTAAGTGATTAACCCACGGTTGTTTGGGTAGAATTGAAAGATGAAGGCGAAGAGGACAGCTCTCCTAATCCCACTTCCTGTGTGGTCCAGTGACATCTGTTCTTTAAAACAATACAGATTTGCCTTTCTAAAGTGAATATATTTCATGGAATGGATAAATTAATTTAAGATATTTGGTCAAATCAAAGAATGGGGTATTCGCCCCCAGAGCACAACACAACAGTTGTTTACAGTAGCTTCCTCATTCTCCATGGTGGCACCTCTAACTTGAACTTTCTTTGGGAGAAAAATCAAAAGTGCACTTAACCCAGGGTAATAAATAATTTGTCTGTGCACACATGTGTTGCTGGAATTCTGAGTGGAAAGAATTCACCTTTATTTTGTCAGCTATCTGAAGGTGTCACTTTGAAAATTACATAACAATCTCAAGTGAAAAATAAACTACTGTGGTTGTGTAGGCATGCCATTTCGTACACAGAACTGCTTCACAAATGGGGCCTTGGAAACCTGAGACGCACGCTGTGTGGTTTTTTATTATTTTAAAAGTATTTTGTCATCTAGTGAAAGGCAGGAACAGTAGCTAAATCCTAGAAAAGACCCTTTGATGCAAACCTCCTCTTGTGGCTAATCTCTTCCATGCCATTCCATTCCATACTTAGTTCGCAATCAGTCAAGGTGTGTGCCCTTCAAGAATTCAATGGTCCAAAGACAACATCTGGCAACTAGTAGCAAATGGAAGATTAAATTGCTCCTTCTCAGACTGCACATCTTTCTGTTTTGTAAGCCCTACTATGGGAAAAACACTTCTCACTGCCAGGCCAATCTGCAACTTTTAAATAGAGGCTGATGTTTAAATAAAGGTTATTATGGCAAGCTATAAAATGTAGGGCTTGATTGGGATTAGGAGAATGGTGTGAGCTCATTTGTTTGGAGGAGGCTCTTCTGTTGTTTTGAAATTAATCTCAATTATTATACTCAAAGAAATATGGGGAGTTGATACTTTGCCACTGAGTTGTCCAGCCCAGAAGCCATTAACAACCGGTGGCTATGGAACACGTCAATGTGGCTCATCCACACTGAGAGACAGCATTGTTCTAGACCTTTCGCCACACTGGTTGTTTCCTTGTCTTCATCAGAAGCAGCAGGAATGGAAGGGAAGAGTTCAGCTGAGCCAGATGCAAAGTATTTCTTGGGACGTGTGGGTACAATAGGGACTGACTGAGGTCAATAAGGATTAGGTGCACCTTGATGTTTTTTAATTTGGCCCTCAGGATGTTGGTGAACTTGGCAAACACCTCACCTTTGGTGATTTTGGGGTTATCCCTGTGTCTTTATCTTCTAGATGAACACTGTCCAACAGGAATATATGTGAGTCACATATATAATTAAAAATTTTTCCATGGCCATATTAAAAAGGGAAAAAGAAACATGACAAGTTAATTTTAATGATATATTTTATTTGGCTCAGCACATACAAATATTTTCATTTTAAGAGTGTAATCAGTATAAAAGTTATTAATGGGATATTTTACTTTTTTTTGGTACTAAGTCTTCGAAATCTGATATGTATTTTACACTTAGACTTACAGCACATTATTTTACACTTTTACACTTACAGCACATTTCAAATAGTCCAAGTCACTTCAAGTGTTCAACAATAGCCACATGCAGTTACTCTATGGGATAACATGGGCTTCTTGGTTTTAGTCAAATAGGCAAGGAGAAGACAGAAACTGGAGTCTAGAATAAAACTTCATAGTTATGCTCAAGTTTAAATTATAAGTATGGACTTCTAAGAACTTTATAAACCTGGATTGATGTGTATCTCTAGAAATCTAAGTAGAGGTGAAAGGGAAAAGAACCCATATCACTGATCACCCAAAATGTACCAGGAACAGTGCTAGTTGCTTTACATATACATCATTCCTGAAGTCCTCGGAATAAGGCTATGGGCATTACTATTGGCCCATTGAAAATTAATGAAATGGAGGCACAGGGTTTGGGAAGCCTGCCCATAGAAACACACTGAAAAGTCAATAGTGGGGCTGGAATTGCACCTGAGCCCACACTGCCTAACGATATAACTGAGCTTCAGTCATCCTGAGATCTTAGATCTCCCTATATTTGAGGAGATTTAACCTTAGATTTGTTAAAACTCCTTGACCACAAAGCCCTCTAGGATAGATCGAGAAACCAGGCACACCACACAATTTCCAACTGCAGCTTTTATTTTCTGATTTCAATGGCCTTTGTTATATATACATCCAGGAAAAGCATGAAGAGAGATAGAGATACCTATTTTGTAAACAGATAGATGCGTAGATATATAGATAAACAGACTATAGTTTATGGATGGGAAATACTGTGGACACAACTGCTTATAGCCTAGGTGCTGTCCTTGGATGACACTGGGCAAGCCTGTCATTTGTCTTCCAATGTCTGCCTCAATCTTGTCAATTAATCTTCTCACTGTACACTTTTAGAGTTTCTTGTCTCTTTATTGACTATGGAACCTCTTTGCAACCATTTAAACAATGAAAGTCTAGGAAACGCAGATCTGAAATTGGATCCTGGTTCATGGCTTGGTCTCTGAACCTGGCTTTCTTTTCCAGATGGCTTGCTTGGTTCCTTGCACACTCAACAGGGCCATTTCCCTAGGCGGAAATACCCTAGTAGGCTCTGTCAAGGCACATGGTAGGTGGCTCCAGAGGGGAGAGCATGGTGACTGAGAATCTCTAGTCTTTGAAGGGGTTTGGGGAGGGGGCAGAGTCTTTACAGAGAAAACTAAAAATCAGACACATACAAAATAACATACAAATGAGCATCAGGTCATTTTGCTATGGAAGGTCAGGTACTGTGAGCGGTGAGTGGAATGCCTTAATGAGTTCAAGATCTTCAAAGAGCAGCCCAAGTTACAGAGCCACAACCTAACCCTGTGGGCTCTTTTATTCATTCAGAGAGCAACTTTCCCCAAAGTGCCTTCCCCAGTACTTCCCTAAAAATTCAAAGGATGCCAAGATGAAAATTTAGCCTTGGTTGCATTTGGAAATTAAATGTAAAGAAATGCTGACTGTTTTTCCTGGTTATAGGAAGCCTCCTTTTGAATCACAGTGGTCAGGTTGGATGCCTTACTTCTAGAGAGATGAAGAAACACATCCTAGAGACTTTTCACATGTGAAAGGCCAGAATAACCTGTGTGTTTTCTGAAGATAGCACATTTAACTCTGAGATTAGGTAGAGAATGAACATTCAATGTGCCACATATTTTTTTTTAATGTGTTAAAAATTGAAGGGGAATAATTAAAACATGGCTGAAGACTAACCAAGATGGATAGGAACGAACAGGGGGACATGCTTATTTTTTTAGATGTGGTGGTTGTTTTTGTATTAAGTCTTTGCTGCTCTTGTAAATAAGGTCTTTCACAAGGAAAAAATTAAAACTGAGACAGACTGACCCCCAATTCGAACCAAATTGCCATGGTGTTTTGGTGTGTAAGTGGAATTACGTTCTTCACAGCAGTGGTTTTTAGTCACGTGTGCTGGGTTAGATTGATTGTCAAATTTGGGGAAAGGAAAGAATTTCCCTTTGGGGTATACTGGCAATTATTTTTCAGTTGTTTTTGCCCTGCCCTGGAGCGTGGAGCCAATATCATTTTTAGGATCAGGTGAGTTTATCCAACATGATCAATTTCCTGTGATTGTCTGCTGCTGTCACTGCAGGGAGGGGAAAGCAGCTCTCCTTGATCACTTTGACACTAAGGGCTGTCATTTGGAAATTGACCAGGACATAAAACTCTGGTCCCCTAATGACAAAAAGATCAAGAGACTAATGGAGTCGTGGGGAGAGTTGGGATAGTTCAAAGCGGGTTACCCCTTGCCTGTGCCTTTCTTGCTCCCTCTAATGAGGTGCAGCACTGGGTAACTAGTGGCAAGTAATAATGCACCACACCTCTAGAGTGTTCTGTCAGGACCTGAAGAGTAACGTGACATGACAGACACACTGAAAGATAATGAGTCAAGTTCTCCCTGCTGCTGAACATTACTAGATAGGAATCACAGGTGCTGAAGAAGGCTGAGAGTTCCCCATTTGGAGGAGCAAATGTGCTCCCTGGGCACATCTAGTCAGGGAGCCTATTTGACAATTTCTTGGGTATGCTGGGAACTGGGCCAAATCCCATGGGTGAAATTGTCCTCTCACTAACTTCAAGAGCTTTTTATCTACCCGCTGGAGTTTCACTCTTTGGTTCTATTTCTGTCCTACAGATATTTCTGCTTACTGGTGCCTTCCTTTCCTCTTCCCCAGTTCAATTCAAGCCAACAAACACTGAGAATTTATAGGAGCCTTCTAACTGTTGCCCATGATCCTGCTCTCGCACCAGGGCAGCCCACTTTTCACAGATAGCCACAGTGACATGTAAAGACGTCAGTTAAAAGCATGTTGATCACCTGCTTTAAATCTCAAAATCTCCCCAGTCCTTCTCCTCACCTGACAGGTCTTCCATAATGCTGTGTCCCCTTGAGTTCCAACCTCGTGTCATCCTACTTTCATATCACATGGTACATTCCAACTGCACTGGTCTTCCTGCTCCTTGAATACATCTTCCTCATCTCTGCCTTGGTTCAGGAGGCTTGAGAGTCATGGATGTTAAGAGAAGAGTATTTCAAGAAGGAGGGCACAACCAGCTGTGTTGAGAGTTATTAGAGTTTGAGAAAGTTGGTTAATCAGTCACACACAAACCTTGGGAAAATGGAGGCCAATCGAGCCTCTGACAACAGCAGTTTCTCTGGTGGGAGTGGAAGCTTCATTGTAGTGGGTTGAGGAGAGAAAAGGAGGTGGGTAAGAAAAGGATGTCATTGGGGGTAACTCTTTTTTTTTTTAAGTTGGGTATTCATCCCTTCTTTTTTTTTTTTTAAGATTTTATTTATTTATTTGACAGACAGAGATCACAAGTAGGCAGAGAGGCAGGCAGAGAGAGAGGGGGAAGCGGGCTCCCCACTAAGCAGAGAGCCTGACGTGGGGCTCCATCCCAGGACCCCGAGATCATGACCTGAGCTGAAGGCAGAGGCTTAACCCACTGAACCACCCAGGTGCCCTGGGGGTAACTCTTCTGAGATGCTTTGCTATGAAGGAGAACTGAGAAATGGGGCCATCGCTGGAGGGGGAATGTGGTAAAGGGCAAGTTGTTACTTTATTTATTATAGATGGTAGATAATATAGCATGCTTATTTGATGATGGGCTGCAGTGATGGAGAATCTCTGAAATGCAGGGGAGAAGTAGTTGTTCAGGACAAAATCCTCTAGAAGGGGAAATGTGTGAAGGAGACTTTGTGTATAATATACCATGCAGAACAGAAGTCTCCTTCAGTAACAAGACGGAGGTCAGGGAGCATTGACAGAGACAGGTGCAGGCTGCTGGATTTGTTTTGGGAAGACATTGGAATTCTTTTCTGATGGCTTTTATTTTCCCAAAGAAGCATGAGGCAAAGTCAACAATCACGAGGGAAGGGACAGGAAAGAGTTGGTTGCTGGACATTCAAGCAAAATGAAAAAGGAATGAAATCATTTTACGGAAAAGTGGAAGAATGAACTAAATAGGGTAGCAGGATTTTCCAGAAAAGTTGACTGCCCACTGAGATTTGTGCTTGTGAATTTAAAGAGGAAAGAAGAATGTATTCCTCCTGGTGACATTCCACAGCTGAGAGCAAGCCTGGAATAGCCTGAGTGAGATCTGGGTTTGGATCCTGACTTCTGTTTCTCACTAGCTATTGGATTTGGGAGAAAAGGACTTAATATTATCAACATTAGTATATATATATATATATATATATATATACATATATATGTATATATATATAAAATAATTTCTTTTATTATTTACATCCAGAGTGATTGAAGTTAGTACTAAGGAAACTTAACTCTGGCATTTACTTTTCTTTTTTTTTTGACTATTATAAAAATTTATTTAACAAAAAAGTTCAATATGAAAATGCACACGACCTGATTTTTATATTGTAGTAAAACAGGTCCTATGGAGAGGGGAAATGTGGAAGCAGTTGATTCTTCTGATGAACACATCCATTGTTTATACTCGTTCTAAGGCTTCTAACATGATGATACTATTTCTTCGTATTGCCACCATTCCAATATTGTTCTGTTGCCCACTAGTTGCCATCTCCACACATTCATCTATCACAAGATTCATAAATGTATTGAACCCCTGCAATATTCCTTGAACATGTCTGCCACCACTTAATTTCAATGATAATTTCTTGTCCATAGATTTTTTTCAACTTGGGAGGGTGAGCTTTGCTCATGGTGTCTACTCGGCTAGCATTTACTTTTCTTAAGGAATGCTAACTGTTGGTATCTCAAGGGAGTTGGGGTGGGTAGTTCTGGGAGTGCACTGAAAAACAAGGATCATGTTCCCTCGCCTTTTGCACACTAGAGATTGTGGAACTGACATTTTACCAGATGTACTGAGGACTTAGGGAGATCTTAGGCTATAGGGTGGTCAAACTTTTTTCAGTGTTAAAGAGCAGAAGTAAACAGTAAGTTTCTTAGACAATAAAAAATAATCCAGTGCTTGACTACTAGCTCCACTCCAAAAATGACATGCCTACTTGACTTCCTTTTGAATTGCTGACTACCGTTGGCTCTCTATTCACATTCCATCTAATTCTTCTCCCTAGAAGAGCTAGAGAAAGATGTAAATTTGTGGGAGGAGATCCTACGGTAGTGCACTTAAAAGCAAGAGAGTTCAGGGGCACCTGGGTGGCTCAGTCAGTGAAACTTCCAATTTTTTTTTTAAGATTTTATTTACTCATTTAACAGAGAGGGAGAGTATAAGCAGGGAACACAGCAGGCAGAGTGGGAGGGAGAAGCAGGCTCCCCGCTGAGCCAGGAGCCAGATGTGGGACTCGATCCCCGGACCCCAGAATCACGACCTGAGCCGAAGGCTGCGGCTTAATGAACAGAGCCACCCAATCATCCTGAAGCTTCTGACTCTTAATCTCAGCTCAGATCTTGATCTCAGGGTCATGAGTTCAAGCCTCGTGTTGGGCTCCATGCTGGGCATGGAGCCTACTTTAAACAAACAAACAAACAAACAAACAAACAAAAAAGGCAAAAAAAAAAAAAGGGAAGAGAATTAAGTATCTTAGTTTGTGAAAAAAAAAAAAAAGAAAAGAAAAGAAAAGAAAAAGTGACAAGCGTTCTCTACCTTGAGCTACAAGACATGTTAGATCTGACTCTCCAGTATTTTCTACTGAAGGCCTTGAATCATCTATGAAGCTAGACCTATGAGTACCATTCATGCCCCTTATGTCCGTCATCCAGATTCAACATCTGCTTCTTCCACCCCTGCAGTATATTTAAGAAAATCTCAGACATCATAGAATTTCATTTGAAAATATTTTTGGAGTGCTTTTCTAAAAGATAAAGTGCTTTTCTAAAAACACAATCATAATATTATCATGCTTAAGAAATTTAGCCTTGATTAATTAATACTATCAAATATCCAGTCAGAGTTTATATTTCTAATTGTCTCGTAGGTTTTTTTTTCTTTTCTTTTAGTGTGCTTGTTTGTTTTTCTGTAGTCCTTTTGGGTATACTGAGTTTATATGACTACTTTTTTTTTTTTTTTTAAAGATTTTATTTATTTATTTGACAGACAGAGATCACAAGTAGGCAGAGAGACAGGCAGAGAGAGGGGAGGAAGCAGGCTTCCTGCTGAGCAGAGAGCCCTATGCGGGGCTCGATCCCAGGACCCTGAGATCATAACCTGAGCCGAAGGCAGAAGCTTAACTCACTGAGCCACCCAGGCACCCCATATATGACTACTTCTAATTCAGATTTAGACCTGCAGAGTTGTACTCATTTTCTTTGATCCATTTCCTTCTGTCATTATTCTTTATGATAGAAGTCTTTTTTTTTTTTTTTTTTTTTTTGTAAGACAGAAGTGTTAAAATGGAATATGGGGAAGAATAGCCTACTCTCAATGCCATCTTTTGGGTGATGTGAAGTTCCTGGTGCTGGGGGTTCACAGAATTAAAATCTTTTTATTTTTTAAGATTTTATTTATTTATTTGACAGAGAGAGAGCACAAGAAGGCAGAATGGCAGGCAGAGGGAGAGGGAGAAGCAGGCTCCCTGCTGATCAGGGAGCCTGATGTGGGACTCAATCCCAGGACCCTGGGATCATGACCTGAGCCGAAGGCTGCTGCTTAACCGACTGAGCCACCCAGGCGCCCCAGAATTAAAGTCTTGATTGATAATTGAGACTGAGATTTCATGGTTCATGGGATAAAACTATGTGAAAGGGACATACACCATTGGGACAAGGAAACAAAATATATTTTAAGAGCCCTGGAAAGTTGCATTGAAACTGATTTATAGTTTTACACAAGTGCTTAATTTTAGATAATGGGAAATCAATGTATTAATAAAATTAAAAGGCACCTCGGTACTCATGTGACTCAACCCTTTTTCAGTTGGTTAATGTGCTTTTGAGTTTTGATGCAATTTAGTTTTAGTATTTAGTTGTTTGTATGGACAATTGCAACAAGAGTAAAAAAAGTCCAAATGGCTTTTTAGCCAGGTTGAAATAAATAAATAAAGGGTATTTATAAAGGAAGAAAAATGGATTTTTGGAAATAATCTGCTTCTGATCTTAATTGACTCCATTGTGAAGATTATTCAAAAAATATCAGACTATCCCATCAGTTTTTATCAGACTTTAGGAGTGCATGGTGGTTCATTTAGCCTTCTGTCAGTAGTGTGACTTGAATGAACAATGACACAGAAATTTAGAAATATGAAGAGTATTTATGGTAAGAAAGATAAAAGGACATTGCATGTCTATCTGGTTCCTACTCTTCACATTTCCTCACTCTTGACTGTGAAGACCCTAAATTGCAGACCTAGCCTCAACCTAGTCTTTAGTAGACATGTAGAACTCGTACCCATCCTATAGAAGTTAGTACTCAGTAGTACTCATATATGCTTAGCCTGGAGATGGTCAAGAAATTGCAGCCCAACGCTCTTAGATCAGTATTAGAGATCTTGGCATAGCACCTCTTGCCATGTATGTGCTCAAAGTCCACTGACCATGAACTTGCAAATACTCTTATTAGTGCCAGGCTTTGGCTTAAGGTTAGATAACTAGAAGTCACTGAACAGTATGGGCTGTGTGCCAGGTTGTGTAGGGGATATGGTGGTGCAGGACTGAGAGAGAGATTTTCTGCCATTCTGGAGCCTATGGTTTTGCTCCTGATTTTTAATGTTTATAATCTGCTGAAAAATCTTTCTGTACTGCTACTGTCTTGCTTTGTTTTTCTAGTTCCTTTTTCAGGGATAGGGGTTTTACTCTTGAACCCCAGCCTAGTGTCTGGGTCCCTAGGACCCTCCCAAGATTTCTCCCTTGACCTTTCATCAGAGCATCTTCTCCTCCTGAGGCTTGCTTTTGCCCTGCTCTGGGAACTCTGGGTTTCTTGAGTGTTGGCAGGCATCTACAGACCTCCTGCCCCTGTGTGCCCCTTCTGGCTTCTGTGACTGCTCTGACCTCCCTCTCCCAGCTCCAATCAGGTATGCTACGGCCAGTGAGGCCTGAGCTATGTCAGTAATGTAAGGGAGGCAAAACAGTATGGAGATCTTTCCAAGAACCTGACGTCTTTGAACTCCATTCTCTAGCTTTCTGATATAGAGACTACCAAGACATATCTGCATAATGATTTTAAAATTCTGATATAGAATTTGTGGATACTGCCTGGCTCTACCCTTCAATCTGCATGCTGGCAGTGAGATCTTTGGCAAATTCCTCAACCTTTCTATACCTGCGGGTCCTCATCTGTAAAGTGAAGCTGATAATATTTTCCATCTCCCAGGACTGCAGTGAGGATTAATCCGCATAAAATGCTTTAGAAAAGTGTCTGGCACATGGCAAATTGTAGCTCGACAATGTTAGCTATTATTGTTGTCATCATTCTTATTAGTTGAATTATTAGATGGATTTGTTTCCTTTAGCTATTTGGCATTCATTCAGAGCAGCTGACTGTCTCTAGAATACAAGCTTTTGGAAAAGAACACGAAAGATTAGCGGCATTGATATGGAAGTAAGAAGAGAACTAACAGCTGAGCAATGGATTTGGCAACACAAGGGTCATTTGTGACCTTTATGAGAGGTTGTAAGCCTGATTAGAATGAGACCCAAGAAAGAAGGAACCAGAGCTTGCAGACTTCTATGCAGAGTCAGAGAATGGTTCCCCCAGCTGAGCTTCATGTAAGCCTGTGGGAGCTGGGTGGGAGAGTAGGTTTAGGCCATGTGGATGGACAGATGAAGTATCCCTGTGCCATCTTCCTGTAATTCCTTCCCTTTTCCTTCCCTTCTCTGGTAGCTTCTCTGCTTCTAGGTGCCCATTCAGAAAACATCTTGTAGATTTCCTCCTTTCCACTCAAGTCCATTTGTGCAGATAGTTGCCTGGAGGTCAGTTTGCCGGTTCTGTCCAGACAAGTACCACCTTTATTGAAACCAGAAATTCCCATTAGTATTGTTGACTCATGACCTTTTGGACAGAAGTCTCCCAGGAGGTGAAAAATAATCAGTATAGACAGCGATTTTGTGCCTGCATAGGATTCACTCCTACCTTCACAACTTTGTCTAGAAGAAGCTAGATCTTTGTTTGGGTTTTCTTCCCATCAAGAAAGGAGATACATATTCTTTCTAACAGAGGGTGATTTAATATAAGAGATTGTTCACACATGTGTTCCTGGGTTGAAAGAGCAAGAAGGAGACAGTCAGCTAACCAGAGATCAGGAATTGCTAAAAGCAGCTACCTTGTCCAAAGCTGGGGGACAAAAGGGAACAAGTGAGGTTACCAAGAACCCAAGAGCTCATAGGACAGCCCAAATGATACTCAAGAGACATTAAAATATAAGCTTCTGCTAGAACTTAAGCTTCATGAGGATGGAAAGTTTTGTTTTATTTTCTGATGAATCCCAAGTGCCTGCCACATAATAGGTCCTCAATATTTATGAGATGAATAAATCAATGAAGGTAAAGGGAAGATTTGCTTGGCCATTCTGGGGAAAAAAAGTCTTCTCATTCTTCTGAGAGAAGTATTAGAAAAGACTGTCTTTCTTCTGGCTACTGTTTCATGTCACTGTGAAGCCTGGAACAGGCACCATTTTGCCACCATGAAAAAGATGTGGGTTGAAGTTGCCTGCCCTGTGGAGGCTGAGTGGATGGATGGGAAAGACTGGATTCTTGCTAAATGATATTTTTGAGTTGCTTAATGAAACAGACTCCCTTACCTATCTTTCCACTGAAATTACAAATATAAGAGCCAAAAAACTTTCTTGTTTATTTAAAGCAATATCCTGATATAATGGCCCAGATTCGACTCCTTTGATAGCTGGTCTGGTTTCCATTCAAGTTTGAGGATAACTAGTTAGTTTGGGAATGACTCTAATGATTTAACCTTGGCTGATCCATTTTTTAAAGTTTTTATTTAAATTCCAGTTAGTGAAATAAGTCAAGCAGAGAGAGTCAATTATCATATGGTTTCACTTACTTGTGGAGCATAAGGAACAACACAGAGGACATTGGGAGATGGAGAGAAGGGAGTTGAGGGTAATGTGAACTCTGAGAAACAAACTGAGGGTTTTGGAGGGGAAGTGGGGTGGGGGTTGGGTGAGCCTGGTATTATGGTATTATGGAGAGCATGTATTGCATGGAGCACTGGGTGTGGTGCATAAACAATGAATGCTGGAACGCTGAAAAGAAATAAAATAAAATGAAAAAAAAATCCAGTTAGTTAACATATTGGTTTCAAGTGTACAATACAGTGATTCAACACTTCCATTCATCACCCACTACTCAGCACAAGTGCACTCCTTAATCCCCATCATCTACTTCACAAATTCCCTTACCCACCTCCCCTCTGACAACCATCAGTTAGTTCTCCATAATTAAGAGTCTGTTTCTTGGTTTGCCTCTTTTTTTTCCCCTTTGCTCTATTTTGATTTTTATTTAATTCCACATATGAGTGAAATCATATGGTATCTGTCTTTTGCTTACTGACTTATTTCACTTAGCATAATACTCTCTAGCTTGATCTATGCCACTGTACGTGGCAAGATTTCATTCTTTTTTTATGGCTGAACAATATTCCACTGTGTGTGTGTGTATGTGATATGAGATATATGTGTGTGTGTATAGATATATATATATAGATACATATAGATATAGATCTCATACATATAGATCTATATCTATATCTATATCTATATCTATATATATCTCATAGCTGGACTTTTCAGCTGTTTCCATAATTTGGCCTGTTGTATATAATGTTGCTATAAATATTAGAGTGCATGCATCCCTTTGAATTAGTATTTTTGTATTCTTTGAGTAAATGCCTGGTAGTAAGATTGCTAGATTGTAGGGTAGTTCTACTTTTAATTTTTTAAAGGAACTTCCATACTGTTCTCCACAGTGGCTGCACCAGTCTGCATTCCCACCAACAGTGCAAGAAGGTTCCCTTTTCTCCACATCCTCTCCAACACCTACTCCTTTGTGTGTTGTTGATTTTAGCCATTCTGATAGGTGTGAGGTGATATCTCATTGAGGTTTGCTTTGCATTTCCCTGATGATGAGTAGTGTTGAGCATCTTTTCATGTGTCTGTTGGCCATCTGTATGCCTTCTTTAGAAAAGTGTCTATTCATGTCTTTTACCCTTTTTTAAATTGGATTATTTGTTTTTTGGATGCTGAGTTTTATGAGTTCTTTATATATTTTGGACACTAACTCTTTATCAGATATGTCATTTGCAAATATCTTCTCCCATTCTAATTCTGTAGATTGCCTTTTAGTTTTGTTGATTGCTTCATTTGATGTGCAGAAGCTTTTTATTTTGATATAGTTCTGATAGTTTATGTTTACTTTTATCCCCCTTCCCTCAGAAGGCATATCTAGATAGAAGTTGCTATGGCCAACGTCAAAGAAGTTACTGCCTGTGTTCTCTTCTAGGATTTTTATGGTTTCAGGTCTCACATTTAGGTCTTTCATCCTTTTTGAGTTTATTTTTGTGTGTGGTGTAAGAAAGTGGTCCACTGATTGAGAGGAGGAGCAAGATGGCGGAGAAGTAGCAGCTGAGACGTCATCAGGTAGCAGGAGATCAGCTAGAGAGCTTATCAAACCACTGCGAACACCTACAAATCCAACGGGAGATCGAAGAGAGGAAGAACAGCAATTCTGGAAACAGGAAATCGACCACTTTCTGAAAGGTAGGACCGGCGGAGAAGTGAATCGAAAGCGACGGGAGGATAGACCGCGGGGGAGGGGCCGGCTCCTGGCAAGCGGCGGAGCCACGGAGCACTAAATCGGGACTTTTAAAAGTCTGCTCCACGGAGGGACATCGCTCCAGAGGCTAAACCGGGGTGAAGCCCACGCGGGGTCAGCGTGGCCCCAGGTCCCGCAGGGTCACAGAAGGGTGTCTGAGTGTCGCAGAGCTCGCAGGTATCGGAGCGGGAAGCCGGCTACAGAGACAGAGCCGA
>PISX010030984.1:0-18009 GCA_004024625.1 Mellivora capensis
TTAATCATATGTTCTAGTTGGACAAAACTATGATCTAAGTACTGTGAATAAGGAAAAATCTTGGCAGAAATTGCCTTTGTGTTTCCCAGGGATGGAAAGATTGTTTTTCAGTGGGAGTTTCTGATTCCAAACCTCTCATCTGAAAGTAAACTTCAGGGTAGGATAAAAATCTTCCTTCTCACCTCTGTCTTCCACTCCTAACATAAATAGGGCTCCCACATTAAAAAACATTCTTAATGTAATGTGAGAAATGGAATCAATATGCCAGTGGATGAATCACAAAAATACGTGCAGACTGAGGTTTGTTTGAATTGAATTTCATTGCTATTGCAGATTATTCAATGAAGATTGAGTTATTATTAGCAAGTTCTATCAGTTGCCTGGAAAACATCCATCACCAGGCAGGACAGCCACTAACGGGCAGACATCGATGCTGTGCAAATAACCCATTACGTGCTCCCACGTCACTGGAGAAAAATGGCTCTATGGTAATTCATTGCAAAGGCTTGCACTCTACAAGGACTCCATAAATAACAATATTAACATATCCATTCATCACATACAGTGGCTAATATGTATTTTTCATGCAATCTTCTAAGAATTAGAATTTATTCAGATAGAGAAAGATCATTTATTTTTGTTGGCATTCTAGTTTATAATCATGAAAACCAATGATTTAATTTGAGTTTCCTTGCCCCTCTTACTGTCATCTAAATCATTATTAAATGGAGCCAAATGATAGGCTTCGCTTCATCCCTAAGTGGAACTTGCCCATTCAATTTATTTTAAAACATTTAGCAAAGCAGCATCACTTTCGGAAAACACTTAATAATTGCCTGGCAAATTATTCTCTGACGGTCCAGCGCTATTCTTGTCATATTCAGGAGCATCTTGATGCGGGAAGGCCTCAGGGGACTGAATAAGCAACCATCTCCCTGCTCTAAGGTTGGGCTGATGGGAAAGAAGCCCGGATTCCCCACTCTCTCCACAAACTTAGACACTAAATTAGCTCAGCTTCAGTGTCCCGGCTTTCAATCTGCTCCCATCTCTGTGTTGTGCACAGAACCTGTCCCTGCAACACAGATAGAGATCCAGAGAAGCTGGGGAGTGGGTCGCCGGCCCAGGACCATCCTAGGATTCAGTACTGCCAGCAAATGTGTGTTCAACAATATCTCCCCAGTTCCACACAGGAGCTGCTTGGACTTTTTCTGTATCCCCAACCTAGGGGAGATATTAAAAACATGGCAGGGTCAGGATAGCTGGGGCCTGGTTGAACAGAACAGATGTGCCTCTGCGGGTTGAACTCGGGCTTCTCAGCTAATGGTTAACCCTGTTCGAACCCATAACGAGCCTCCTTGATCCTCCGTCTAGCTGGTCCCCCAGATGATGTTTCTAGTTACAGAAGAGTAGCCGGAACACTTGAGGGGACATGGCCTTGGGAAAGAAATGTGGGAATAGTGTTCTAATCGGGACAAATAATGGTAAGGAAGATGGCAGGAGAAAAGAGAAATGACAGAGAATAGAGGATAAAAAAGAGAGACAAGGACACACAAACACACACACAGCGGTGGGACAGACCCTCAGGGAACCCCAGGATCTGGTCAGGGTCCTGCCAGGTAGCTGGGACTTGGCCTCTGCCTTCCCCAGCCAGCAGCGAACAGGCAGGAAGAGCTGGGACATTCTGCACACCCACACCTGGCAGGCACAGTCTCTGGGAACAGTCAGAAGGGGTGAAGAGGGCGTAAAGCCCCTTCTGAACATCCAAGGGTGTGCTTCACATGCCTGACACTACTGGCTTCAGCAAAGGAGGTTTAGTTGGCAACAGTGTGTCTCCAGGAGGATTTGGGGGAGAACCTTCATGTCCAGCTGGATTATTCCACATTATTTTTTCCCTCTGTGTTGTCTTTTCCTGCAGGAAGGTTTCTGTGTCCTTTGCTTTTAGAGAAACCTGATGCCTTTTCACTTTGTGTGCATCTTTGTGTCAAGTTTGCTTGTTGCGACACCAACATAATGTTCCCACATTGGTGGGTAGATTCCAGAATAAGAATGGGAATCTACAGGCCATAACAGTGCCCTACTTCAGGCCAGAAATCACACTATCTCCATTATTTCTTGGTTCCTTCTGTGAGGTGTCAGGCCTCCTCACTGGCAGAGCTCTTGACAAAGGTTAGGATAAAATGGATTCTGGCACCACGACCTTTTTAATCACCTGAAGCATTCTTCTGCTCTTTCCCCCTAATTGGTCCTGGGAAAGAAGGAGCCATCTAAGGAAAACAACCAAGGTTTGGCTGATTAGTGAGGCTTACCCTTGGAGGGTATATCTGGCTAAAAGCCAACGACTCCCTAATTTTTGTGCAGAGGATAGCAACGGGGAGTGAGAACACGGAAGACTGTGGCTAGCTGATTCACTAAAACAGTGTGGTGTAGCACCTGGCCCTTCAGAGTGTGGTCCATGGGCACTATTGGTATCACTTGGACACGGACACTCATCCAGCTGAAATACAAGAACTTGTTCCTCACCAGACCTACTGAGTCAAAATCTGCCTGTTAACAGCATTCCCCCCACCCCACCCCAGGTGATGCAGATTCAAGTTTGAGATGCCTTGGGTAGGGGGTAGGGCCCTGGGCTTGAACCTGGAAAAGTTGACTTCCTACAACAGTTCTGAGTTTCTCCAACTGTGTGGCCTCGGAGGTCCAGCTTCTTTATCCAGAAACTGAAAATGATTGTCCTTTCTGCTCCTTCCTCACAAGATGGTTACAAGGTAAGTCCACCTAAAATAAATATGTAAAAATTCCTCTAGGGGCACCCAGGTGGCTCAGTCAGTCAAGTGTCTGCCTTCGGTTCTGGTCATGATCCCAGGGGTCTGGGATGAAGCCCTTTGTGGGGCTCCCTGCTCAGTGGGAGCCTGCTTTTCCCTCTCCCTGCTGCTCCCCCTGTTTGTACTCTCCCCCTCTGTCAAATAAGTAAATAAATAAATGAAATCTTAAAAAAAAAACACAACACCACCAAACCTTTAAAGCTCCCGTAAACCATATATCATTTTGATTAAAGCACAATGATAACAAGGCCATGCTGCTTTTAATGTGGATTCAGTGTTAACTAAACTTACTGTGATCATTTAGCAACATATATACCAAGTAATTCTGTTGTATACCTCAAACTTGTACAATGTTATATGTCAATTATATCTCAATAAAACAGTGGAAAAGTAAATTAAATTAAAATTTTAGAAAAGTTTAATAAAATAACGTAAAACTGTATTACCGCACAAGTGGATTCAATTCCTATGTTGATCTGTTACCTGGATCTGTGTCTTGTCACAGGCTTAGAGAGTCGCCATGCAGAGACATGAGCCTTGATCCCAAAAGAAGCCAATTATGAGAATGACCTGGTTTAGCACTACTGAACAGTTGACGTACCCAGTGCCAATTTCAGGCTTGAAACAGGGCATTTGGAAAACCTGCAATGCCAGACTGTGTCATTGCCAGCCAGTGCTGACCACCCTACATGTCCTCCCTCCTTTCCCTTCCCTTATTAACTGGAGACCATCCAAAGCACAAGGAGTTTAAAAGACAAATGAATACCGGGGCACCTGGGTGGCTCAGTGGGTTAAAGCCTCTGCCTTCGGCTCAGATCATGATCTCAGGGTCCTGGAATCGAGACCTGCATCAGGCTCTCTGCTCAGCAGGGAGCCTGCTTCCCCCTCTCTCTCTGCCTGCCTCTCTGCCTACTTGTGAGCTCTTTCTCTTTGTGTCAAATAAATAAATAAAATCTTAAAAAAATTTAAAGACAAATGAATACCTAGTGGAGATATTATTTTCAAGGATTTCCTTATATATCATCCCCTCCCATGGTGATGTGAAAAATTTACCCAATGTAGAATATTGTGTATCAGTATGAGAAGTTTTCTGTAAAGATTTTATTTATTTGACATCGAGAAAGAGAAAGCACAAGCAGGGGGAGCTGCAGAGGGAGAGGGAGAAGCAGACTTCCTGCTGAGCTGGGAGCCCTATACAGGGCTCGATCCCAGGACCCTGGGATCATGACCCAAGCTGAAGGCAGATGTCCAACCGAATAAGCCTCCCAGGTGCCCCAAGTATGAGAAATTTTAATATGAAAGCCTGCGACTGTCCTGAAGATGCCATAATCCATGCATGTGTCAGCTACCGTACTAATGGTTCTGCATTTGATCTCCTTTAATTATTACAACACTCTTCATAGGTCTATTATTAACTCTATTTTAGAGATAAGAAAATGAGTACACGGCTATGAAGTGACAAAGTAATTAAACAAGGAGGCCATTAGACTGGGGTGTCTCTGACATCCTGACAGACCACGTAAGCAAACGAAACCCAAGGCCAGAGTCAATGTGCTCTAATCCAAGAAAATGAAATTCTGAACAATCTATCAGAAAACTGCAATTTCCCAAATAGGGCAACCGCTTAGGCTACAGTCAATCAAATCGTTTCCTCACTTTGCTTCAGTGTCTTCTCTAGAAAAGTCTTTCCCCTGGCTACTGCTGTGAAGCACTCCCACCCACATTGGTCTGTGCTGCCCCTTTTGGACTGATGTACGCTCAAACTCCTGAAAATTTTAATGTGCCTCATTTCTTCTCTTACCACGATTTACCAAAGATATTGCAGCAGGCAACGGTCAAAGCCATGCCAACACCAGGCAGTCTGACTCCAAACCCTGCAGAGTGAACCACCATTTTGCCCTCCAGAGAAAAGGAAATTGGCACTAGGTCAGCGATCTCAACCTTGGGTATGTCTTGGAATCATCTTGGAGTCAAGTCAGCCAAACAGATTGGGAAAAAATATTCACAGTTTATTTATCTGACAAAAGCATTCTATCCAAAATATACAAAGAATTCTTACCAATGAACAATAAAAAGACAAGCAACCTAGTATTTAAAAATAGACAAAAGACTTGAACAGATGCTAGACAAAAGTAGACGTATGAATGGGCGATAAGCACAGGAAAAAGTGTTCAACATCATTAGTAACAAAAGGACTAAAAATAAGACAACACTGAGAAGCCCTGTCATACCCACTGGGGTGGGCACCATCAAAAACAAGGATAATACCAAATGTTGGCAGATATGCAGAGCAAGTGAAACTCATGCCCAGCTGTCAGTTGGGCGTGTAAACGAATATAACCACATTAGAGAACTGAATCAAAATGTGGTTATAAAGTAAAAAACACATTTAATCTTTAACCTAGCAATCTATCTGACATTCTTAATGGACAGAAACTATACATAGTTTCCCAAAAAAGTTTCCCAAAAAAGACTTGTCCAAGAACGCTCATAGTAGCATCAGTCTAGTTATCCAGTATGACTAAAAAACTACCCCAAAGTTAATGGCATACAACCACCATTTTTCAGGCTCAGATTCTGTGGTCAGGGAATCAGGAGGGACACAGTGGAGCAGCTCCTCTGTGCCCCACCATGGCCAGTGTCCAACACAGCCATTCCCAGATGGCTCACTCACTCACTTCTAACTTCTGGGCTGGGCTGGGCTGGTTGAAATCTGGGCTATCGCTGGGACTTTCCGAGCATCTAGAGTAGCCTTCTAGCATGGTGTGACCAAGGGTAGCCAGGCTTCTTCCATTGGCAGTTCAGGGCTTTAAGGCAGGTGTTCCCAGACAACTTCCCAGTTTGGGAAAGCTGTACAATCTTTTCTATTAGAGCCTCAGAAATAATGTGAAGTCTGTATGATTAGTCTGCTAGGGTTGCCAAATACTGCAGACTTAAACAGGAGACATTTATTTTCTCACAGCTCTAGAGGCTGGAAAGTCCAAGATGGAGAGTTGGTGTTTGGTGAGGCTCCCTTCCTGGCTTGCAGATGGCTATTTTCTCACTGCGTCCGCACAAGGCCTTTCTGTGCCTCATTTCCTGTTTTTACAGGGACACCAGCCATATTAGATTAGCGCCCTGGCCTTTTGACCTCATTTAACCTTACTGACCTCCCTACAGGTTCCATCTCCAGATATACTCACGCTGGGGGGTAAGGTTCCCAAACAGGATTTCAGGGCCACAGTTCAGTCTGGAACAGTGTTGCTTCCACTATTCTCTATTAGTTGAAGCCATCAGAAGCCTGGTTAGCTTTAGTAGGAGGGGGTGAGAAGACCATTTCTGATGAAGGAGTGGCAAAAATTTTGTGGCCATATTTTAAAATCACTACATCATCTTACTCACAACCACTCAGAACTGTAAACATCTGCAAAATCCCACAACTTCAAAATAGATAAATAGATTGGAATATATTTGTGTAAACAAATCCTATTCGGCAATCAAAAGGAATATACAAGCACACAGATGAACGTCAAAAACATTATTTTGGAGAAGCCAAACCTACCCCAAAATATGCGTTCCATTTACACCAAGTCCAAGAACAGGCAAAACTTGCCTGGAGTAATAAAAGTCAGTGGCTGTATCTTGGAGGTGGGGGGTGGTCAGAATTCAATGCAAAGGGACATAGAACTTTCTCTTGCAGTAGAAATGTTCTGTATATTGTTTTGGGCAGTGGTTACACAGGTGTAGACAACTGTGAAAACCCTTTGAACTGAATACCTTAGATATGGACATTTTATTGTCATGTGGACTATCTCTTTATTTACAAATACATACATACATACATACATACATACATACATACATACATATAATGATAACTCCTGGGTGCTACTCCGAGAGATTCTGGTTTAGTGACTTTGAGATATACTCTGGGTAAGAGAAGCTTCAAAAGTCCATCATGTGACTCCAATGTGAAGCAAAGGTTGAGGTCCTTTGCACCAGACCAGTACAAATTCCTCAGTGGAGGGAGAAACATGTGTAATAACCAAGACCCCAGTGTTTGCTGTGTGTGTTCTTACTGCTGCTGTAACAAATTACAACAAATTTAGTAGCATAAAACAACCCAAGTTTATTCTCTTGCTGTTCTGGATGGCAAAATGTGTCTTGAGGGGCTAAAATGTAGGCTCTGTTCTTCCTGGAGGCTCCAGCAGGGACATGTCTCTTGCCTCTCACAGCCTCTAGAGACTGTCCCACATGGGCTCTGATCTTGGCTCCAGTCTCTGTTTCTCATCACATCACCTTTTCCTGTGACTCTGGTCCTCTTGCATCCTTCTTATAAGGACTTCTGTGATGATATCAGACTCACCTGCATAATCTGGGATCATCTCCCCAACTCAAGACCCTTAACTTAATCCCATCTGCCCCATTCCCTTACCGTGTGAGGTAACCTATTCCCAGGTCCTAGGGATTAGGTGCGGACATATCTGGTGGGCCTACCACACTGCTGCTTGGAATATAACATTTTAGGGGCACTTGGCTAGCTCAGTTGGTGGAGCATGCAACTCTTGATCTCGGAGTCATGGGTTCAAACCCCACGTTGTGGGTAGAGATGACTTTAAAAAAAGTTTTAACGTAGTTTCTCAGATATCAGAGGGAGGATTGACTCGTCACCTAGAACATTGGAATTCAAAGAGCTGAGGAAGTTTCCATAGCCATCTTGAACTATTTTTTAAAAGTGACCTGCAAAAATTTTCCTTATCTCCCTAGACTATATAGGATTGCACGTCAGCTGTCCCAAATAAGCAGGCCCTGGGGTAGTGATCCATTAGCAGAAAACTCAATTTCCTTTCTCAGGTCCCAAGACAACAAGCCCCATTACAGTGAGAGAACTTGAGAAGAGTAACTGCCCTCTATTGTGAGGGAAGAGGGAGTGCAAATATTAGTTAAAAGTGCAGTGAGGAATACTTGTAGAGGCATAGATATTCCTACCTCTATTGTGATGGTGGGTTTATAGAAAGCCGACTCTTAGAACAATGTATGTTGGGAGAACCAAGTGTAAGACATTCTCTCTCTCTCCGCAAATGTTTTCAAGGGCTTGCCATGTGCCAAGTGACAAATGTTCAGAAAGAAGTTGTTCTTCCATACCTACTCTCCTTCTTCCAGTTTCCTCCAGGGGTATAAGCTTTCCTAAGACACCACTTTTCTACGTTGTTTCCTAGCTGTTGGAGCACTGATGGCTCTCTCCAGCCTCGGGGATGAAGACCCGGGTCTCTGTCTGGTGTTTGGGGTCCTGTCCTGCCTAACATTCTCCTCCAGGACTCACAAAATGAACTTCACACTCCAGCAGAACCAATCTAAATAGAGAGACTTAACTCTTTTCTGTTTTGTCACTTAAAGTGTTGATATAAAACATCATACGGGATCCTTCTCGCATGTTACAGACACTCACAGTGCATGGTGTCTCCTGCCTTGTCCTGCTCAAGGCCACTACCTCCCACCTGGCCACACCAGCCAAGCCAGACATACCAGGCCACACCAACTTCTTGCCTAAACTCACAAGACCTATTTATTCTATTTGGTCCCCAGTCAAAAGGCGAACATCCAGAGGGTCAAATATATCATGCTAGGAAAGGGTTGGACCCTTGAAACCCATCATAAAGGCCTGAGGAGTCCTAGGACCTCAGTTAAAAAACTCTTGGAGAAGGAGAAGGCCATCTCTGAGGTAGTTCCTATTAATAAAATCTGTTGTCCTATCATTTTACTCCTATTGTGTCCTCTTAGTATATAATAGAAAATATAGTGGGAGGTACAGATCCCAGAGAAGTGACTATGGAAAATCTGTTCTTCCTTTATACCCACAATCACAGGCATCCTTGTCCTGAAACATAGACCCTTATGGGCAGTTCAATCCAATTCCCTCTAAAAGCTTTTCAGAAAAGAGATTGAGTCTTTCACCCCAGCCTCAAATGGTGAGAGAGGCTAGAATAGCAATGGTTTCCCTCTAAGATCTCACCAGTGTTCCAGCAACATTCTCTATTCTCACCAACACTTTGTTGGACCTACATAGGAAGGCGGCTTTCTTGGGCTCCTATCATCTCCTTTTGCCCTTCTTAGCATGACTGCTGCTTCTGCTGGGGCCACATATCACCACCTTTTCTCTCTTCTTTGCCCCAACCAGAAAGGAAAACATGTCCTCAGCTCTCTACACCCAGTTTAGACAGGCTCCGCCTTCCAAAGGTCAGGAGCAGAACAGCAAAGGAAGTCTGCATGACCACCTTCTACATAACCCATTGGAGGGAGATAGGAGGGAGAATACTACCTTCTCAAATCCTCAGGAGGGGAACACCATGAAAGGTCACACACCTTTTGCCCCTGAGGACTGCTGTCAGTGCTCACAAGCCACCTTCTTAATTCTGGAAGTGCACCTCTTTCTCCTTCACCAAACCTTCCCATGGGAAAGGATCTCTCTCACCTCTGCAATCCTCCTGTCACAAGATGATTCTCTATGGGTCTCTCATTTTCTGCATGTCTTACAAGTAAGGCCCTGGCTTCTCTTTGCTCTGGATTATCTTCTCAAGAACATTTGTATAGTGAACAAACCTTCTCCAGGGCAAAGGGCAGTTTGCTACACCATTGGTGATAGAGTGTCTTCCTCTGGAACAAATGGGTAGGCAGGCTTACTGCCTACATATTTAGAGTCTCTGTGTTCAGAATTCCTTCTGAATTACAGCCTCTTGAGTGTGCTGGTGTCACCTGGCTCAGTCATATTTGGGGATCAAGAAAATGATGCAACAAAATGGTGCTGGGGCTATTTCTTTTGCCATGAGTAATAACATGGCTTTTACCGCAAGTCTCCATGAAACTTGCACAGCCTCCCTTGTATGCTTACAAGTAGGATGAAATCTCAGACCCTTTCCCAGTGTCAACACTCCCTAGTGCTGGATTAAGGGCAGATTCCACCTCCAGCCCCCCACCCCACCCCCCCAACCCCGGACCTCCTGCCTATTCTGTCAAGGCCTTTGAGTCTTGAGGACTTCAAGTTGATCGAATCAATTACCAGTGAATTTAGAAATGTAAAGATCTCATTTCCAGTTTCACGATATGCTGTCTGCTCTGTTGTACACCATGGAAAATTTGGGACTTTGCTTACACCTAGGAATCCGTTACTGGGCCGTTCAAAGTTCTACAGAAGGTGTTTTACCGCCACCTACAGGCTACTAATGAGAAGCTCTAGACCACCAAGTGGCCTACTCCTGCAGTCTAGCTACAGGGAGATGGAGGGACTTAGGCAAAGCAGAGCTGAAACTCACAAGTATAGTGCAGAGTGAAAGATGCTAGATAGAAAAAGTATATATTGTACCATTTACAGAAAGTACAAAACCAGATGAAACTAAGTGTGTCAGAGTTTTCCCGAGAAACAGAACCTATATATTATTAAGTAATATGTATAGTACTTAAATTCCTTCAATCTCCTTTATTTTTTTTAAGATTTTATTTATTTATTTGACACAGAGAGAGATCACAAGTAGGCAGAGCAGCAGGCAGAGAGAGAGGAGGAAGTAGGCTCCCTGCTGAGCAGAGAGCTGATGTAGGGCTCGATCCCAGGACCCTGAGATCATGACCTGAGCAGAAGGCAGAGGCTTTAACCCACTGAGCCACCCAGGTGCCCCTTCAATCTCCTTTATATAAAATAGTGATATTTAATAACTTACATAAATTAGTTCCTCATATATGCAAGAGATAAGTGGGAGAATGCCAATATTTATATTTATATTAAGGGATTTATTTTGAGGGATTGGCTCATGTGATTGTCGGGGCTGGGAAGCTGAAATCTGTAAGTCAGTCTGGCAGGCTGGAAACACGGGCAGGATTTCTTTCTGTGTTAGAGTCTTGAGGTGGATTTTCTTCTTTTCCCCTGTGAAGCCTCAGTTTTTGCTGGTAAACATTTCTACTGAATAGATGAGGCCCATCTACATTATCGAGGATAATCTTTAAAGTCAAGTGATTATAGATGTTAATCACATCTACAGAATACCTTCACAGCAACTTCTAGACTAGTATTTGACCTTACACCTGGGCACTATAGTCTAGCCAAGCTGACACATAAAATTAGCCATAGCATTTTCAACTTGTTACCTATACACATTTCCTTAAACCATAATTAATTTCTAATTAGAGACAATAACAAGGTCATAATTCTGCCTAGCATGATACAACTATCTTGTATGCAACCAATCCCTTCCCCAGGAGAGGTGGCCAAGTCCTTGAATGACGTTTATTCCTCTCCTTAAATATTATGATATAAAAGTCTCAATACTATAATGTAAAGTTAACACATCTTACATTACATAAAAGGGAATAAGAGGGGGAAAAGACAAAGATATTTTACACACACACATTTGTAGCCAAATAAGGAAGAAATACTCATTATAATCACCATCCTCATTTCTGCAACTGATCATGTAGTCACAGCTGTTATTTATAACTAACTTCTTCCATTGCTTATTATGTATTTCCTTTGCCTTCAGCAAGCATCTTTGCTGGTCATGATTCTTTGCCTGGTGGGTGACTCAAACCTTCATTCTTGCTCTGCCTGAATTGGATGGTTGAAGTTTTCCATTGATCTTAATTCTAGGGCATAATAATACTTAGAGAGAACCTAAAGGATCTCCAGTATTCCAGACATACTCTTCCCTACCTCTGCTGTAGAATAGTAGCCCAGTTTCCCCTCAGTACTCCTGACTGATCACCCCAGTTAGCACAGTAACCCCTTCTTTTTCTGCCAACTCAGAAACATGAGGAGCCCACAGTGGCCAGTCAGTAGTCTTAATTTCTAGTTCAACAGAATCATTTTTGTGTCTCTCAGTGGAAGCACTCCTTCCTTTGAAACTGAGATTTCAAGACCATCAGAAAGTAAAAATTTTGCTAGTGGGTCACTAAGGGCAACAGCGAATGGTGTCCCTCTCATTCCCACCCCTTGATTCCTGGTTATGGGAAAAATAGCACCATGTATTGGATACTGACTCAGAGCAATACAGCCTCCTATAGAACACTGCTCCAGGCTTGCCCGGTATTGCCGCCTAGTTCACTGCCTAGTCACTGGCTATAACTGAGTCGTCAAAGGCCATTCCACCATTCTACCATGATTGCTGCTTCTGGATGATGAAGAACGTAGTAAGACCAGTTAGTCCCATGAGCATAGGCCTATTGCTGCCACACTTCATTTGCTATTAAGGGAATTCCTTGACCAGAAGCAATGCTGTGTGAAATGTTGTTATGATGAATAAGACATTCTGTAAGTTCACAGATGGTAGTTTTGGTAGAAGCACTGCATGCAAGGAAGGTAAATCCATATCCAGAGTGTGTCTTCCAGTAAGAATAAAACACTGAATCTTCCATGATGAAAGTGGTCCGTTGTAATCAACTTGTCACTGGATACTTGGCTGATAACCCAGGGGAATGATACCATATTAGGGACTCAGTGTTGGTCTCTGTTGCTGGCAGTTTGGGCATTCAGTAGTAGCCAGATCAACCTGGATTAGTGGCAACCCATGCTGATGAGCCCCTGTGTAACTGCCATCCCTGACACCTTAGCAATATTCATGAGCACACTGGGCAGCGACAGGGTGCTTGGGACAAGAGACTGACTGGAGTCCACCGAATATGTCATCCTGGGGTGCCTGGGTGGCTCAGTGGGTTAAAGCCTCTGCCTTCAGCTCAGGTCATGATCTCAGGGTCCTGGGATCGAGCCCCACATTGGGTTCTCTGCTCAGGGGGGAGCCTGCTTCCCTCCACCCCCCAGCCTGCCTCTCTGCCTACATGTGATCTCTCTGTCAAATTAAAAAAAAAAAAGAATATGTCATCCTATCCACTTGAATATTAAAATCCTTCTCTGCTGAGGTCACCATTGGGTGGCACAGGACACAAATATCTTCACGACTTTTTTTCCCCTTTCAGAGAGGTCTGTCCACACATCTCTTCCCCAAGTTTCCTTGTCACCAATTTTCCTATCATGTTCCTTCCCCATCCCTGACCATCAAGCCACAGATCATGAATTGGTATACTATTGCATTTCTGGCTATTTCTCTCTCCAAGCAAAACAAACAACCAGATGTACTGCTGGAAGTTCTGCACATTGGGAGGATTTCCTTTCACCACTGTCCTTTGGGGATGTCTCAGAGAGGGGCAGTAGTGCTGCCACAGTCCACTTTGGGCTGGTGCCTGCATATTGGGCAGAACCTCTGTATATGTTTTCTCTTCCCAGTCAACTGGTTATAGGCAACTCTCCATGAGTCCATGCGTGGTGGTTGCAACAAAGAAGGTAAGTAGACAGAGTCGGAACCAAGGGTTCTACTAAAAAATAACAAGTTTTTGGGTAACCCAGTAAATGGGTGGAGTAGCAAACCCAAATGAAGACTATATTGCCTCTAAAGTCCTAAAAGGTCCACTACACACTGTGCCTCTTTTTTGGTTATAGGAGGAGACAGAAAA
The DNA here is from genome assembly GCA_004024625.1 of Mellivora capensis. NCBI lineage: Eukaryota > Metazoa > Chordata > Mammalia > Carnivora > Mustelidae > Mellivora > Mellivora capensis. Next base: position 13,290 of record PISX010030984.1, read on the forward strand.
CAACAATTTATCCTTCCTCTTATAAGGGATAACTATACATGTTCACACAGCTGGACCCTAGAAATTTCACTAAGGTAGAAGGCCCCTGAATTTTTGTCAGATTTATTTCCTACCTTTTGGAACAAAATGTCTTACCAGTAAGTCTAGAGTGATTGCTACTTCTCACTCACTAGGTCCAATCCATATAATGTCATCAATGTAATGGATGAGTGTGATATATTATGGAAGAGAAAGGCAATTAAGATCCCAGTGAACTCACTTTCTAAGATAAACCTGTCTCAACATCAGGAATCCTTTCCATTTAAACTTTGGCGAGACAGTTAAAACATACATAGTGCATGTAGGATATGTGGTTTGCTTAGGAAAATCTGAAAAGAAGATATTGGTTGGCTTTACTGCATTTTAATTGTTATTATAGCCAAGAACTATAGATTATACTAAAGTTACTTTATTTTAAAAAAGTCTTTGTGAACTAGGAATGCCTGGCTGACTCAGTCAGGAGAGCATGCAACTCTTAATTTCAGGGTCGTGAGTTCAGGGCCCAAGTTGGGTGTAGAGATTACTTTAAGAAGAAAAAAAAAAAAAGATCCCTGTAAACTAAAATATGACATAGGCTGGAGAGCTGATATTCTCCTAGGGTAGGATAGTGAAGGTGTATTGCTGGCCTTGCCAGGTGAAAGCAAACTGCTTCTGGTGCTCTCTATTGACAAGTACAGAGAAAAAGCATTTGTCAGATCAATAGCTTCATGCCAGGTATCAGGGGATGCATTGATTTGCTCAAGCAATGAAGTCATATCTGGTATTACAGCTGCAAGTGGAACCACCAGAACACTAGGGGTTGGGGCTTCAACATATGAATTTTAGGGACTTGATGTGACTATGTTTGGAGATCGCACTTATAGGGAGGTGATTAAGGTTAAATAGGGTCATAAGGATGGGACCTAATCCACTGTGACTGGGATCCTAATAAGAAGAGAAAGAGACATCAGAGATCTCTCTGTGTTTGAATGCACATGGAGGAAAGATCAGGTGAGGACACAGTGAGAAGATAGATGTCTAAAACTCAGGAAGACAGTTCTTACCAGAAATTTGATTTTCTTGCACCTTGATCTGAGACTTCTAACCTCCAGGCAGAACTGTGAGAAATAAAATTTCTGTTGTTTAAGGCACCCAGTCTGGAATATTCTACCGTGGCCTTCCAAGCAGACTTATACAATAGTGAAAGTGCTTCACTGGCCTTGTTGGCTGAAGGAAAATTGTTTCTGGTGGAAATCTTTTTGATGAGTATTGAGGAAAAAAGCAATTGCTTGATTGATAGCTGCAAACAAGGTATCAGTGATGTGTTAATTTGCTAAAGCAATGAAACCGCATCTGTAATAGCCACTTCAAATGTACTGACTGCCTGGGTAAATTTGTGATAATCCACCGTCATTCTCCAGGATCCATTTGTTTTCTGCGCAGGCCAAATATGTGAGCTGAATGGGTGTTCTTTGAGTCCTTGGTGGTGGCCCCGGGCTCTGCAATCCCAGGAATGCAGTATTGCTTTTGGTGTACTATTGTCCTAGGTAGAGGCGGTTCTGTGCCTTCCACTAACGGCTTCCACTTGCACTCCCTCTGTTGGTCTGACTCTATGGGAAGATCGGCCAGCTGCTGGGTATGTCTGTCCCAGTTATACATTCCAGAACTGGAGAAATAACCAGAAAATGGTCTTGGGGACTCACAGTGAGATGAACCTCAGCCTAAAACCCCTCTGCTTGGCCTGATCTCCATAAACCCCTACTCTGACTGGTGGACCACTGTGATATTTTGGGTCTCCTGGAATTACTGTTAGTTCAGAGCGAGAGTTTGGTAATTCCTGAAAAGTCTAATTATTTCCTTTGCCCCAATGCATAATCACTGGTAAAATGTGCTCTCTTTGATAATGGTAAAATAATCATGTGGTAAAAGGCCGTAGGTCCTGAGGGAAGGCTGAGAGGAAGATTAACAGTATATACTTTTGGCAGTGCAGCACAGTCCTTCCTCAAGGGGATCTGGCCTCCCCTTTTATTTAAGGGTTTTTGGGTCTGTAAAGTGGGTCGAGTCAGGAATGGATTGAAAGGCTGTGACTCTTGGTTTTATGATATAAGTTAGGCTTTTGTGCACTTGACCTAGAACTCTTCCACTTTTATAGAACAAGGAAGAATTTGATAGACTGCCTCTCTATTCCTTCCGCGGACACCATGATCTACTAGCCAATGCCATAGGTCTCTGCCAATAAGACTATCCTGATTGCTGCTTTCAATCTCTTGTCAATTATGGTAACTAGTCCTACTTTGTCTTTGGCAATTATCCAATGCCCTGGGATTCAATTATTCCCATTGCCTTTAGGGATCCCAGTTTAGAAGCATTAATTCCCAACAGGTCTTCCTTTCTTCCTTCCTACCCACCTACCTCCCTTCCTTCCTCTCCTCCCTTCCTTCCTTCCTCTCCTTCTTCCCTTCCTTCCTCTCCTCCCTTTCTTCTTTTCTCTCCTTCTTCCCTTTCTTCCTTTCTTCCACTCCTCCCTCCCTTCCTTCCTTCCTCCCCTCCCTTCCTTCCTCCCTCTCTCTCTCTTTCTCCTTTTTTCTTTCTCTCTTTTGTTGGTTTTTATTTAAATTCGTTAGTTAACATATAGTGTAATATTAGTTTCAGGTATACAATATAGTAATTCAACACTTCCATACAAAACCTGATGCTCATCACAGAAATGCCCTCCTTAATCCCCATCACCTATTTAACCCATTCCCCCACCCACCTCTCCTCTGGTAATCATTGGTTTGTTCTCTATAGTTAAGAGTGTGTTTCTTGGCTTGCCTCTTCTTTTGCCTCTCTGATCATTTGTTTAGTTTCTGAAATTCCACATATGAGTGAAATCATATGGAATTTGTCCTTCTCTGATTTATTTTGCTTAGCATAATACTTTGTAGCTTCATTCACATCATTGCAAATGGCAAGATTTCATTCTTTTTGATGGCTAATATTCCATATATATATGGTTGACTCTTTCCAAAATTTGGCTATTGTTGATAGTGCTGCTATAAACATTGGGGTGTCTGTACCCCCTTCAAATCTGTATTTTTGTATCTTTTGGGTAAATACCTAGTAGTGTGATTGCTGGGTGGTGGGGGATTTCTATTTTTAACTTTTTGAGGAACCTCCATACTTTTTCCAGAGTGGCTATACCAATTTGCATTCCCACGAACACAGTAAGAGGGTTCCCCCTTCTCTGCATCCCAGCCAACACTTCCCAGCTGTTATTTATTTATTTTTCTTTAAGATTGTATTATTGATTTATTTGACAAAGAGAGCACAAGCAGGGGGAGTGGCAGCTAGGAGGAGAGGGAGAAGCAGGCTCTCCACTGAGCGGGGAGCCTGATGCAGGGCTCGACTGGAGGACCCTGAGATCATGACCTGAGCAGAAGGCAGACGCTTAACAGACTGAGCCTCCCAAGTGCCCCAGAAGAGTTGCTTCTACCAACAACGAAGACACATAATTTAGGGCTCAACGTCCTTAGCTTCATCAGGCTCTCCATATGTATCCATTCCAGTTTTCAGGGTCTTGTTTTTTTTCCCCAATCCATGACCTTGCAGCAGTTCCCTGTGAGATTGGGGATTCAATTTGTGTTGTAATTGAACCACCTGCAGGATGAGACTCTGGATTCGGTTTTCAGAAATCTCAGCTCTGTGGTGACATCACCAGCTAGACCCCAAGACCTGATCTTTACTGCCTATCTGCTTATACTCACTAATCTCTTGTCTTATATTTTTTCCTTAAGCTCTTCTTTCTGGCTTACCTCTTAACTCAGGCTCATGAAACCTGAAACCACCCCTTGGGCAAGACCTCCTGCTGGCCCAGACCACCCAGACCCTTCAAGCTAAAGCCCTGACTCCTGCTTGTGCAGACAGATGGTGGAGTGATCCCTTGAATGACAGGCAATTGCCTTCACCTCATTTTATTTATTTATTTATTTATTTATTTATTTATTTCATTTCTTTTCAGCGTAACAGAATTCATAGTTTTACACCACACCCAGGGCTCCATGCAATGCGTGCCCTCCATAATACCCACCACCTGGCTCCCCCAACCACCAACCCCCCACCCCTTCAAAACCCTCAGGTTGTTTTTCAGAGTCCATAGTCTCTCATAGTTCATCTCCCCCCCAGTTTCCCTCAACTCCCTTCTCCTCTCCATCTCCCCATGTCCTCCGTGTTATTTGTTATGCTCCGCAAATAAGTGAAACCATATGATAATTGACTCTCTCTGCTTGACTTATTTCACTCAGCATAATCTCTTCCAGTCCCGTCCATGTTGCTCCAAAAGTTGGGTATTCATCCTTTCTGATGGAGGCATAATACTCCATAGTGTATATGGACCACATCTTCCTTATCCATTCATCTGTTGAAGGGCATCTTGGTTCTTTCCACAGTTTGGCGACCGTGGCCATTGCTGCTATAAACATTGGGGTACAGATGGCCCTTCTTTTCACATCTGTATCTTTGGGTTAAATACCCAGTAGCGCAATTGCAGGGTCATAGGGAAGCTCTATTTTTAACTTCTTGAGGAATCTCCACACTGTTCTCCAGAGTGGCTGCACCAACTTGCATTCCCACCAACAGTGTAAGAGGGTTCCCCTTTCTCCACATCCTCTCCAACACACGTTGTTTCCTGTCTTGCTAATTTTGGCCATTCTAACTGGTGTGA